>JAGDFM010000311.1:0-18369 GCA_019155715.1 Phytophthora pseudosyringae
CATGGACATACCAGGCCGACGGTCGTGTTCGTCGGTGACAGTGCGACGGATCTGTTGACTCTGCTAGCGGCTGATGTGGGGATTTGGGTCGCTCCTGCTACAGCGACGTCCTCTGCAACGCTGTTGAGTCAACTTGAGGAGAACTATGGGATTGACGTGCAGCCGCTGATGAACTATAGCTCACTTGATAGCTGCGTTGCCACGGCGTCGGACGCTGGCAACGACAAGCCTTTGTTGTTTACCATGAGAGACTGGGCTCAGCTTCAGGAATTAATGGGAAAGCGTCTTCAGAAGTGATAGAAGCCCATTCCTGAACCGAAAACGGATAGATTAGGCTCCTTAGAAATAGCCGAGGGGCTCTGCGTGATCCTCTCCGGGGTACCGAATGATATGGGCAGCTCCGTATATGATATGACGACCACAGCGTCTCAGCATCAGTCATAAAAAGATAGACTGTTCATTTTCGCGAAGCAGTGTTCGAGAAAGAAAATAATGCCGCCGCCACGATGAGCGAGGTATCCGATAGTGACGTTGAAAAGAGCGGAGCCAACAAGGAGCTCCATACCATAGGATTTCATCGTTGTAGGTCTGCGTGAGCGTCTTGTGTGGCAGCACGATGCAGTTGCAACTTATTCTCGGTCGAATACCAAAACCACCCGGATGAATGGTATTGGGAAAGGTCTCCGAGTGCTTCGGTCAAAATTTTAAGCGTGCTGTTTATCAGTGTCAGTCAATGGGCGTGACTTTTTATCTGAGATTGTTTTAATTAATTAATTAGTTAAGTTCGGTTTCGTTGTTAAGTTCGACACTTTCACTAAGTTCTATTTTGGGCTGACGCTTGCGAGCTCGAATTTTAAAACAATTGACTATTTGTATGGCAAAAATAACTTTTGGTGATACTCGAAAGAATTCAATACGGTTCGATACCAAATGCTGACAAAACCCGTAAAGTATAATGGAGGTGGGCATGGCCAATGCAATTCAGTATAGTACACTAAACCTGCAAACCTACCTACCTCCAACAATCAATTGGTGGACCTCTAGTTTTTAATTAGGATTTGAGAGATTGTGTTATTCCGGTACCCGCTGCACAATAATTTTAATACCGGTGTGTACCGGTTGAACAATCAAATCAAGCAATTCTCCATCACCTCGTCCCAAGCTTCGCTTTTCCCACGTCATACTGACGTGGGAAAAGCGTTCCAACATTTGACGACTTTCGGACGATCAAAATTGAGGTTGGCGTCTCACAGCCGTGGGGCAAGGCACAAGGACAACTCGACCACAAGGCGATATCGATATGGGCTGTGATGCCAGGAGTTGAGTACGTGCTGTGTGTGAAGTATGACCCGACTTTGCGAATGCCGAATACAAGTTGTACGATGCTCGAGTAAATCCACTGGTGCAGCTGGCTCCACTCCCAATCGTCGCTCCAAGAACCGTGATCCAGTTGGACGGACGTCGAATCCTCAGTATTCCGCCAGGGATGGCGCTCCCGATAGCTTTCCCGGCAACTCTGTCAGTGGATTTGTACTTTCCATTGGTTTGGGCAATGCGTTAATCTGACGCCCAGCGAATCTTCCAGTAACCACTCGCTTTCTCCGAGCTGTTTCAGAACGGTATGAGATTTTGCAGGAGTCACCATGGTTGTCAATTAATGTTTACAAACAAAAATGCCGGCGTAATGTTCCAGCACACTACTCTCAGAGTGTTGGGGGGTTGTAAAGCGGAACCGCTGTATGTAGAGCTCCGAGCACGTGATCGCCGAGCTCGTACAGGAAGAGGCAGTGCTGATCTGCGAGTGGCAACCACACATCTAGCTCCACCAACCCACACAACACAAGACACAAAAAGTTAACCTCAGCAAGCTCTCGAGAACGTCAGGAATGCAAGAAAGTGCTCTACTCCATTTCGAGTAGAAGCAGCTTGTTCTGCTCACAGACGCAACGGCAAAGCACAACGACATTGCATTCAACTTGAAAGTGGCAACCAGTCAATCAACTACGCTGCGATGCTCCATCAACCGGAAAAAATACTTCCAAGTAGCTTCCAAGTTTCGACCACCACTGCCAAACTTGCAACCTAAACGGTCCCTCCCCACCATGGCGTTGATGACATCCAGCACCAGGACTCGCGTATTCAACTAACCACTGACAGTCCCTATCTCGACAACGATCAACAACTTGTCCCGATCCCCCACTGCAGGTTGAAACACCCACTTGGTATCCGCATTGACCCCTTGGAATTTCAGCTTGACGCAGCCAATGCGTTTCTGCTCCTTCCGTGGCGCACCAAGGCCCGCAAACTCCTTGCAGAACACCAACACGACGCTCCAGCCCAGCCACGTAGCATCCAGCCCGCCCAGAATGTCTCCCATCACATCCGCGTCCACACTCTTATTCCAGTACTTGCAGTCGCAAACCAACATGGCCTTCTCGTTCGTGTTGTCCAAATCTTGCACGTACACGTCGGATCTCTCCCGATCGGAGACGCGAACCAAATGGCCAAACTTGCAGCCTTCACGGTTGGTGTCGCGAATATATTGAGGCCACTCTGCATTGGGAGGAGCCAAGAACGGAATCGTCCTGCCGGGCAACGTATTGGCAGCGTCCGCATACCCTTCCAAACTATCACTAGCAAGGATCGATTTGCCGGAGTCAGCTTCAAGCAAGCTCATCTTCATCCATGTTTTGGCTTGAAATTCACCCAGGAAGCACACGAAAAAATCGTGGAACGGGATTCCTTGCACTCCATTGCGTCGAGATGCGCTGAAAATCGCGTGAGCCACCAAATTCTCAAACGTTTGGTAGTCTTGCGCTTTAGCTCGGCTGTTGTCGTTGACAGGAAGGGCATTGGTTTGCGAGAAGATGCACTTGGCTGAGAACACCCTCGAATATCCGTAGGTATAGTAGCTCGAGTCGTTTTCCCACCCACTATCGCGAGATACAACAGCAAGTCCTTCTCGACCGGCGGAAAGCCACATTTCGGCGTCCAACCTCCCTCGGCTACTGCTAATGAATGGCACAAGTCCACATCCGTCAGCTTCTCATCGATCAAGTTGGCGAAATGCTTATGCATGCCAGATGTCTCCACTTCACATTGAAGCTTTTTCAATGCTGGCTCACCCACACTGCCGCCCACCACGCTGGTAAACGAGATTGCCTTCCACTGAGCGGACCGTCCGTCCAACGAGCGCATAAAACCTTTCCCCATGTGAGTTCTCAGGTCGACCTGAGCAAATGTTTCGTCTAGTAAATCGCAGAGCTCCACGTTGCTCTCTCGCTTAAAGCACGCCACAATTTCTTCCACAAAGTATCGCCCAAACCTTCCACGCGAGTGCTCCACAATGTCTTGTACGACAGGATAGCGCTCCACAACTTTCGGCCAAACTTCTCGTTCGCTTTCCGCTTGTAGCATGAGCTGGAAGCTCGGGAGACTGACTCCCATTTGAACTTTGCTACGAGCCTATACGGCTAGGGGGGTACAAATTGTTCATCTCGGCGTCTGTGCCCATGGCGATCACCAGCAGACCACAGGCACGAAACACGTTGATCTCGAAAGCCGCCACATTTGCGCCCCTACAAGCGCTGGGGCTCATCTCATCCAGCATGAAAAAGGGCATTATTTTGTTCTGTTTCTTCATCTCTTCAACGGCGGCGAGGCCGCACTTTTCCACGTGAACCGTTGCCTGGTCTTCAAACTCAATCATCTGTCGTGCAATATTGAAGCAGCGCGCGAATAAATCCATACGTCCACAACTTGTCAGAACGATACAAGGAGGAGGAGGTCTTCCTCCTCTGCCTCTGTGGTATCTCTCGTCACACAGTCACGAAATGCGGACGAGCTCGTTAAAAAGTTACAGTAAATGGTTTGAGAACTGAACCCAAAAATGCCAGGCCAGTAAAATGACGGTCGTCGACCTCCCAGTGCAAATGCCAACTGCGTTTTCCCCATGCCCGACGATCCCTCCAAACAAATGAACGGAAGCGGTCGGAGGTTTTCGCGATAAATCTCGTCGATCTTGTCCAGGATTTAATTGCAATAGTCATGGCAGCTCGCCTGGATGAGTTGGCCTTGTTGCTGGTAACGCTGCAGCTCCGAGTTATTGTCTTTGCAGTCATCCTTATCAAGCTTGAAGTCGATACTCGTCGGTTCTGGTGCGCCAAATGTTCGGCGGCGTGGCACGGCCACGATCAGCGCGCTCTCCTCTGTTCTCCCAAACGCTCCAAGTGTAGCTCCCTCCTTTAAAGGCCTTCGCATGACAAAGTCCTCGTACACGCGCAGTTGACTCGCTGCCAACCCTCTTAGAGGCGTGCGAAAGGCATCGAAAACTGCATCCTGCAGATGCTTAACGGTGTTTTCTTGTGCGAGCAAGACCGCCGATAGTCGAGTGTCCGTGAACACAGCGCCCGTGCCGGCGTACACCAACTTGAACCAGACCTCCGGCACAACCACAATGAGCGCAGCCTGCGCTGACGTGCCATACGACGCAATCGACGCATCTCCGGTCAAAGGCCGAGCGTTCTCGTCCGTAAGCACTTTGAGGGCTGAAGCGCGGAGGTCCTCGGGAAGTGCATCCTTGACTTTCTCGCGCACTGCTTGGCAGAAACCACCAACCTCCAGCTTCGTAGCCTCGTCACTTAGATCCACGTACTCCAGCTCAAAACCCTGGACCGGGGTGCGAGCCACTCCACTCGCCAACCGGAAATATTTCCGCATGGCGTTCTCTTCTTCTCCCCGAACGCTGCAAATTCTGGACTGAGCGAATTGTCAAACTCTTCTTGTTCTCTGCTTGGAGTTACCTTCTGTCAATCCGTCGCCCATCAATCAATCGATCCGGCGATGAATGCAACGATCTGGTACGCAAGGATATTCGTTTGCTATGCTACATGGGCGAAAAGTTGCTACAGGTTCAGACACAACTGCTCCAACGCAGCACGACAATGCGAGGCCAGCTGCGCGTCACGGTGTTTCGCGTGCAAGCGAAGAACGTGCACACACCGTTCATCGTTTACTCTGGCGGCAGCAAGAACCCGCGGGTCCACCTCCGACGCCAGTCTGGCAAAGGCGCCAAGTGCTCGGGCACATTCGCGGAGGAGTTCAATCGAAAAGAGGGACCGCTCGCTCGCGTGCTCGAGCTGTGCCAGCACGACCGGCGTGGCGTGGAGCCGAAGCTGCTGCGCCGTCCGCTGAGCCAGCGCCAACACACTCTCTGGGAACCGCGGCACGGCGCGAGCAATGTTCGCCAGCGCCCCGACGGCACACCGCGACATGCTGAGGTCCGTACTTTCGGCCGCTTGAACCAACGGCGTCACCAGGTCGGCCTGGGCGACCAGGCAGGAGTTCTGCACGTCTTCCGTGAGCTCTGCCAGGCCGGCGCATCCTTCTCGCATTGCGTCCAGGTACCGAGACGTGAGCATGATCTTCATCGCCTCGACGCCCGAGCTGGGCGTCGGCTTTTTGAGTGACAACGTCCGCCAAATCTGCGTTCCGAGCCCATCGCGGTCTGACGAATGGGTCTGCGTCGAATGAGAATGCTGGTTCGAGCCCTGCGCGTGATCCCCTGAACCCGAGGCCGTTCTATCCCTCGCTACACGCTTCTGGCCGCTGCTCTGCGAACACGGGAGCGCCGTGGCATCAATAACTGGCGTCAGCTTCTGGTGCAGGATGCGGTAGAGTCCGTCCCAGAGCAGCACGCTGCCGCTGCGGCGCTGGAACTCCACGAGCAGCGTCCGCTGGTGCGCATACACGCGCACGACGAACTCGACGTGGCTGTAGTGCACGTACTTGAGGCACTTGAACTTGCATTTCAGCGGGTGGAAGATGGCTTCGATGCCGCAGTCCGCGAACAGTGCCGCCAGGGTCGACGTCACGTCCGCCGCGGCCGAGCCCGCGCCTGTGTTCGTCCGCTTGGACTGGCAGTAAAAGTGGTACGGGTCCACCGGATACGGCGGCGGGGGCAGCGACGGCGCCACGATATGCTGCAGCACCGACGGGAGGCCTTCCAGTCTGTCGTCCTCCTGCGCCTGCTCCTCACCATCCATGGCACTGTCCTCCTCCTCCTCCTCGTCCTCCTCTTCGTCGTCACTGCCCAGCCCAAAGTCGTGCCGCCCAGTCTTGGGGTTCACCACGTAGGACGCGAAGCTGCTGGTGCTGCTGGTGCTGGCGCAGCTGTTGCCGCTGGCCGTGCGCGCGCGTCGCAGGCGTCTCCACTGCTCGTACGGCGTGCTCTGCACGGCGCTGCCGCTCTCGCTGTGTCCGCTGGAGCTGGGCGAGAAGCCGTCGACGCCCGCGTGGGCGCTCACCTTGGCCGTCCGGCTGCTACGGAACACGGGGGGGGCCAGCGCCCCGTGGCTGCGGCTGAGCGCGGCCTTGCCGGCGCCGGTCTCGCCGCGCCGCAACTCCGTCAGCCGCGACGTCGACGCGCGCAGCGAGGACGACGAGCCGTGGGACGGCACGAGGCGCGGCGGGCCATCCGGGAGCCCGCGCGTCTGCTGCTGCTGCTGCTGCGGTGGCGACGGCCGCTGGTGCTGGCGGTGGTAGTGGTGCTCGAGCTGCGCGATGGGCTGCTGCGCGTACTGGCGGCGCAGGCGGCGCGCGGCGGCGCGGCTGCTGGAGACGGCGTCGCTGCTGCCGTTGGCCAGGAGCGCGGCGTTCTCCTGGCCGCCGCTGCTGCGCGCGCGCTGCATGCTCGGGATGGTGCGGCTGCTGACGACGCCCGACTGCGGCGCCCGCGTGCCGGCGGCGCTGGTGGCCATGGTAGAGGAGGGAGGGCGGACTAAAAACTGCGACTGATTTCTTTGTTATTTGTATACCACGCGAATAAGTGCGAGTTGGGTTTTCGGACTTTCGTTCGCGACGGCATGTGCGACGTGTGACGGACAGCTTCAACATGCAGCTCCTTACACCGGCGGCAGACTGCTGTCGCGCCGGTCGTTGCGCCTCAGCAGCCGCATCTGCCGGTTAAACTTGCGCACGTGGCCCTGCGGGTCGATGGCGGCTGCGTCCCGTTCCGCCGGCGCACGGCTCGGGCTCGCGCTGCTGCTCCTGCTGTTCGCGCTCGAGACGATGGGCCTGGCGGTCGCTGCGCTGGCGCTCTTGGGTCGCGGAGACGCCGCCACGGACGCCGACACAATCTCCTCGGAGCCGCCAGAGCGCCGGACGACGTGCTTCTCCATGTTGACGGGGAGCAGGTACCCGCCGCCAGACGTGGACCCGCCGCCAGACGTGTCGGCGTCGTTGAGTGGGCCCGAGGTGGTGCTCCGACTGCTGCTGCTTCCGCTCGGCGCGATCGCGCTGGTGGGACCGAGGTCCTGGGCGCAGAGCTTGGGGCGCCCCAGCACGCGCATCTGCTTCTTCTCCAGCTGCGGGATCATGGACTGCGACGACAGGATGGTCTTGAGCACGTACACCATCCACTTCTGCTCCCGGTACGTCTGCCGGACACAGGGCGTCGCACAGCTGCCGCCGAGCACCCGTCGTTCAGCGGACGGCGACGCTAGCGACGCGCGCTCGGCTTCGTCCTCTGCGCTGGCCGAGCCTTGCTGCAATTCGTCACCAGGTCGAGGAAGCATGAGCGTGTGCGTCTGCACGAGCGTAAACCGCCGCACGCCGTGCGTGGATGGGGGCGTGACGCCGACCAGGACATCTCCGATCGTGTTGGAGCTGAAGATCGAGATCTTCTCACACTCGTAGCGCACTTGCTGCAGCTCCTCGTCCGTCTGCCGTAATACCGTGAGCAAGCTGGGGACGAGCTGGCTGCGTGAGTCGACCGCGACTCCTTCCTCGACCACTAACCGATGCAGCGTAGCAGCGCAGATTCGTCCCAACAAAGTGCTGCGGTACGAGGCTCGAAGTCGCACTGGGGACGTCGGAGGCGGCGTTAAGAGCGTCATCCGCTGGGCCTTGGGCTTCGGCTGAGCCATGAGCTGCAGCAACGTCGGAATCACGCCCAGCCGCACCATCGCGACGCGGAACACTGGAACGGTACTGAGATTGGCGATCCCGGCACTCGCTTCCAGCAGGATCCGGTCACTAGCTTGGCCCGACATGATCTCCTCCTGAAAGTACTTGATCCCGTGCAGCATATGGCGCTCTAGCATCAAACTCACGCGCGAGTCGCTGTCGTACGCGCCTCCGTCGCTGTCATCATCGTCGCCGTTCCGCAGGTCTTTGAGCGTGTCCACTAGTTTCTCTGCGTGGCCATCGCCAACATCCGCAAGTGTGCCATCCCCGTCGTCATTCTTGTCGTAGAAGAGAGCGAGGTGCTCCGTGACACTCAGCGTGAGGTTTCGGATCGTCACCGCGCCGCACTCTCGAAGGCGCAGACTCCTCGCAGTTCCCAGAGGATTGGCCAGCGATCCACCGCCGCAGATGCTCACAACCACGTGCACTGCTTGGGTCTCGCACAACTGCAGCTGGATGTGCTGGTACGTGGACAAGAGCATCAGGATGCGAACGCATTCGCGTGCGATCACGCTGCTCCCTATATGGCGCCGATGCAGAAGCGCACACAAGCTCACCGTGCGCTGCCGTAGCAGCGATTCCGCACATTTCGGTTTCCCAGCGAGCGTGTGCGCCAAACTCGCCGCTAGTTCGCACGCATGGACGTCTGTTCCCACCGCTCGATACTCCAGCAGCGGCAGCAAGCGCAGGATAACGCCCTCCTCCATCAGAGCCAACGCAAGGACATCGTCGTGGCCGATATTGTGCAAACACTTGAGGGCTGCCATGTACGTGCTTGCGCCTGTAGGTTCGCCTTCGTCGAGCACATTCAGGAGCGATGGCGGTTGGCTTTCGTCATTCGACAGCTCCCACGACACGGACACCGGCGACGATGCAGCAGCAGCAGCAGGCAGACCATTCGCTGTGACTTCAAGCAGCGCTATCACGGCCTTCGGCACGCGCATTTCGCCAAACAAATGGAGTGAATCCGTCACAAGCGAGCAGTTGGCCAGCGCTTCAATGGCAAACTGACGGACGACGGGGTGCTCACACTCCGTACAGAGGATCAAGAGCTGCAACGTCTTGCGCTCGCATAGCATTTCCACCCACGGCTGGCGACAGCTCAGGTTGCGCAGCGCCATGGCTGCGGAAGCGCGAGACTCGACGTCACCATCCACGTAGTTGCGGATGACCTCGGTCACCTGCGCCCTCATGAGCTCCTCGTGGTTCTCCTCGTCGCTCGCCAAGTTGCAAATGATGGCAAGCGCAAACCGCCGGCTCTCGATGCTCAAGTGACTGGCTGTGCATTGTTGTTGCTGCTGCGCAGGCTTTTGAGACGGACGTCCTCGCCCGAAGAGGAACGCCGTCACGGCTGGGTCTC
The DNA here is from genome assembly GCA_019155715.1 of Phytophthora pseudosyringae. Classification (NCBI taxonomy): domain Eukaryota; phylum Oomycota; class Peronosporomycetes; order Peronosporales; family Peronosporaceae; genus Phytophthora; species Phytophthora pseudosyringae. Next base: position 9,326 of record JAGDFM010000311.1, read on the forward strand.
CACTGGACGACGGCGCCTTCCAGTCAGCGCTCACACTGCCAGCACTGACAGAGGTTCCTCCTGGTTGCTTGCACTCTACTGCAGCCGAGAGGTACGTCATGACTCCGTTCGAGAGCAGTTTGTGGTGGTACTGTTGGTCGCAGGACAGGTTGAAGAGCGCCCGCAAGCCAATGCTGAAGACTTCGTCCGCAGATGCTGCCAGCAGCGCCCCAGCGTCTATCGCTGCAGAGGCTCGACGTTCCCCCGTACTTGTGGTCGCTGCGGTCGTACCCGACATCATGACTTGCGACAGCTTCATGAGCGCGTAGAGCACGCCGTCTTCGACTACCTTGGGTCTCGACGCCCCGTGCGAGAGCAGGTTGGACAGCGTCTTGGCATGGATCTGCTTGGCCTGGATCGAGTTCGCACGCAGGAGCGCCACCACGATAAAGTCCTTGAGCTCGGCGGAGGACCAGACGCACGCCACGGTGGAGACGTTGCAGGCCGCGATCGCCGCATACTGCTGGCACTCCACCTGGCTCGTGCGTCCGAGCCGGTTCAGCGCGCGTGCCAAGTGCATGCACTGCACAAGCTGCTGGCAGCCTTCGGCCGTGAACGAGATGATGGCAAACGCAGCGGAGCACGCCAGCACCGATTGGGATTCCTCGTTGGCGTTGCAGCAGTTGATAAGCCCCTGGATGACTCGCTGGTTCACCGAAGTGGAAGCACACAAGTGGTAAAGCGTAGCAGCGCAAAAAGCTTGCGTGACGCCCCCCCTTGAAGAAGATGAAGCCCCAGTACCACCGATAGCTCCGCTGCCTCCAGACCCTGACGGCAGAGCACAAACCGAGATCAGCATCGCTTCGGCCTCGTCGGAGTGCGTAAGGTGCTTCTGACTGTCGCGACGCTGAGTGGCAGCTCGTGTCAGTGCAAACAGCGCTGCCGATGCATAGCATGTTATCGGTAGTTGGCGCTGCAACTGCGAACGCATTGGATGCGAGGGCGGCGCGTTCGACGGGATTGACGTGGCCAGCTCCATGTACGTTCGCATAGCAGGCAGCACGAGCGCCACCACCAACTCGATGTTCGCCATGTCCATCAACTCGCTGGCGATAAGGAAGATCGAGGCCAGGAACCGCTCTTGGTCATCGTCAAACGCCAAATTCAGCGCTTGGAACTGCGCTTTCTCGGAGTTTAAAGGAGCAGAAATGCCTGCCATGACCAGATTCGTCGCACCATTGTCGCTCTTCCCGTCGTTGCCAGGCGCTGCTGATGCCTCGAAGAAATTAAACCCGCTCACGAGAGCGCGAACCACTTGGTCGCCATACACGAGCTGCTGCAAGTAGCTGTCGAAAAGCAGGTTGCCCAGCACGGACGAGTAGATGTACCGGAGTCTCCGGGAGTGGCCAACGTCCTCGGCTGCTGCTGCCAAGAGTTTCCCGTCCAGAGTTCGAAGCAGCTCGTTCGCGTACGTCGCTTGTTGCGCGAAGTTGAGTAGTGCGATGAGCGCGTCCTCCTTCGTATCCTCCGACATCTCTGTAGTCCAAGGAAACGCCGACGCATGTGACGATCGCAGATACCAGATCGGAGGTGGAGCTAATAACGCACCAAGCTCAAGAAGCCCACCGACAGGTTCATGCGCAGAACACTCAAGCGTTGCTGTCATTGACCGCTCGCTCGCTTCCTGTTGCTTCTCTTGCTGCCGAATTTGCTGTTCCTTGGGTGGAATGCAGTCCTCGGTTTCGTCGGCCGATATGGGCGGTAACACTGTGATCGCGTGCAGCATCATGAGGAGCTGAGGGATCTCCACGAACGCCGACCTGCACGAGCTTTCGAAGCTCAAATTGCTGAGTGTACGAACTGCATTTCGCATCAGCGTTCGAGCGTCTCTTGCACTCCCCGCGTAGCGTTGGTGGTCCATCAGAACGAGCTTCGTGGCTAGCTGGATCAACTCCAGAGGGAAGTTTTGTCGCCGAAGGTCGGTGTTGCTAGAGAAATTCGCCAGCGCTCGCGAACAGGACATACTTGTGCACCGAAACCTCTCCTCGGTTGTGACGCTCGAATTCAAAGTACCCACGTCACGCAACGCCCCAGACAGCATCAACCCCAACGCCTTCAACCCGTGAGGCCCCATCATGCTGTGGAACTCGACAAAGGCTGAAAAGTTGGCTAGCGTATCGGCCGCCAAGCGCAAAAGCTTCATGCAAATGCTCATGTCGGCAGTCCAAGCGGGGGCTTGTGCACCAAGACCGAGAAAGTATCGCGAACTAGACCCCCCACCATCGACCAATTTGCAGAGCTGGCTAACCAACGTGAGCAAGGTTTCAGCTCCGCCACCCCGCAGCACTCCGAAGCAACTGGAGCGGTACAGCGATAAATTAAACAGCGCCTCGACCGCGAATTGAGTTGTGGACGGCGACGCCGACATCTGACTAACGACGTTTATGAGCCCAAGCGGGCTTTGCACAGCTTGCGGGTCTCCAACGAACACGCGGTCCGGGAACGCGTGCCCGTGGAAAACGAGATTGACAATGCAGCTCACCACCAGTTGCTGGAGAGGCACATGCGGGACTGTGAGCATCGACATGAGCTCTGTGATCGCACGAGTACGAACCAGCACCGCCGCGCGAGCTCTGCTTTGCGACAATCGACAGAGTGCAGTTGTGCACGCGACTTTCACATCCATCAGCGGTGTCCAGCTCAGCTCAAGCAGCGCCGACACGCCGTCCTTGGTCGCAAAGTCTTCCAGCACCGACTCGTCCGTCGTAACGTTGGCGAGAATCGCAGCCGAGTAGCGAAGCAGCTTGGAGTCTTCCACGTCACTGAAGTCGGCAATCTGCGCAATGGCGCCGCCGCTAATGATGGCCAGCTCGCTGCCAACCTGGCACGAAAGCTTGTAGAGCGAGTGGGCGCAAGTCATTCGAGCGCCCATATTTTGAGTGTGGTCCAGATTCACGACAGCTTCACGAGGGTTGGGCTCGTACGGAGTCATGATGAAGGCATTGAGATCCCCGCGGATAGTATTCACACGCTGGATAGCGGGTGGCTTGGAGAGACTCCCGCGTTTCATTGTGGTACTTTTGAAGGACGACCTCAGTGATGACTTTCTGTTGGAGGGTGACGATGCGGGTGCTGTGGCGTTCTCCGTGGATGGCTCAACCTCCGAAAAGCGCACCTTGCTCTTTGACCCTATGTGTGGGGGGTTGCGGTGGTCGGCACCGCTGTCGTGGTTGTTGCTGCTGGCGATCCTGCTCTTGATGGAGTACCCGCTAGCAGCGTCTTCCTTGAGTTTTGTCTGGATGCCCGCCATGAGTAGATCGACGCCCACGTCGGTCTCGTCCGCACCGGCCTCGCTGGCTTGCAGTAGATATTTCCTCTGAGCTGGTTTCTGGATGCCGAGTGAATGTCTGGCGCGCACAGCGTGGGCCAAAGCTCTCAGGCGTATGACCGTTGGTGAAGAAGGTTTCTCCTCCTCTTCCAGCTTGGTCACGGACTTGAGGGATACATTGGAGGCTCGACGATTCGAACCACCACTGTTGGGTCGAGACTTTCGACGAGAAATGTATCCAGAGGCTCCACGTGACAATCGCCTTTCCGTGGGGGAAATGCTCCCCGACCTCACCATGACGGGCTTGGCGTCGCTAGCATCCTTCGACTCATTGGGTAGACCAGGAAGTAGCTGCTTCGCGCTTGGCCGGTGCAGGAGCCTAGTCGACATTGCCCTAGCTGCAAGTCCGCACGAGCTGGTTGGTGCTGGAGTTTGCTACCAAGCAGACATCAAAAGGAAAATAAAAAAGTCGACACGCTCGTCACCCTGAGCAACCTCGCCACTGGAAATAGCTTGAATATCCCAAGACAGAACTCGTCTTGCCTGTATTTAGCAAAACCATTGGAGTCCCAGCTGGCTGATGAATCAGAGTCAACACAAAAGCAAAAACGAGCAGAAGCTATCTATTAGTCAGTTGGTTTTGCAAGCAAAAGACAACATCGGTAAGACGCAACCGGGTGAGAGAACCCAAGCCACCACTGCAGCACAAAAGAGCCCACCCCACCACTGTGCGACCAAATGAAGTAGGCAAGTTCGCTGACGTAGGACCCGAGGCCTATTTCCGCTGCGTGGGCAGCCATCTGTGGTCCTTGTTGGCGTTTTTCTTGCGCTTCTTGGCCATGAACTTGGACAGCCTGCCGGTCTCCTGCAGGTCGTGGAACTTGGCCTGCAGTTCCACTTTCTTCTTGTCCTTCCGCTGCAGCAGTAACAATGAGTACACACACACACACATACACACACAAAATAGTCAGCCACCTTTCCCATAGCAACCAGCACCTGCAACCAGCAGCAAACCTTGAGGTAGAAAGCTCCTTTCCCGCTGGCCACGGCCTCGCGTTCCTCGCGCTTCCTTTTCGTCAGCGCGCTCTTGATGGTCTCCTGCTTCTTCTTCTCCGTCATCTCCTGCCGCCGCAGCGCGATCTCGTGCTGGAAATCATAACACAATGCAGTACACCATCCGTAAAATCAGTGCTCTCTCCCCCCAAAAAGGCGCAACTCGTCCCCCGCGGTATGTACTGACTTTAAGCTCCTCCTTCTTCGTGGCGCTCTTGCTCTTCCGCAGCTGCTGCTTGAGCGCCTGCAGCTCGCTCTGCTTGTACTCGTCCAGGAACGCGTAGCTTTTGTTGAACAGATCCTCGTTCAGCCGCCCGCTCTGCGCCTCGAAGCGCGGGTCCAGCACGCGCCGCGTCTTCACGTCCACCACCTGCCGGAAGCGGCCCACGGCGCGCTTGGAGCCGAGCTCCAGCGGCTGGTTCTTGTTGGCGCGGCGCGCGGGCCCGGCGCTGGGCGCCGCCTCCGCCTGCTTGTGCGTGGCGAAGCCCTGCGTCTTCTGGCGCAGACGCTCCTCCAGCGGCACGTCGCGCGCGTCGCTCGCCGTCGTCGTCGCCTTTGCCATTTGTGGTTGTCAAACGGAGAACCAGTTATCATTGACCTGTCTTTTGTAACCGATCAACTTTTGTCATAGTGGCTGTCATTTTACTGGAAAAGCTCATTGAAAAGGACCTTTCTGGTTTTCGAGATGCAGTTTGGCATTTGCGCATTCTGCCTTGTATCGCCATGGCTTCCCAGCAACACACCGCCATTCCCGTCTAACCGCGTTGAAGTGTCGTGCCAACTTCATCAGAACTGGCCGCTGCGCAAGCAGATAGTTTACAGCCTTGCCGTCTATTACTGGCGATGAACGTATCTGTGGTAACTTCCGTGTGTACGACCCTTTCGGTCCTGTTGTTTCACTTGTTTTCGGAGTCGGGTATGCGTCTGGCCAACCGATGCATGGGCAGGGCGATGACTGCGTTGCGGTCCGTGCAGGTTGAACTGCAAGGCAAATACTCCATTGAGCGTGTGTACCAGCTGGACCAGTACAGTTGGCACACGGGTACTCTGCACGTCGTGGCGACGATGGTCCTCACGCCGCTGCCGTGTTTGCTGTCCGTGGTCGTCATGGAAGTGATCCCTCTTGCAGACTGGCGGCTCGGCCTCCCGCACAGCCTGACGTTCTGGGTCCGAGGCTTCCTCGTCGTGTTTTTGATCGCGTTCGCGGTGCTGGAGCAAGGTCGGCACTTCGTTCCGCGACTCCCGATGACGGATGCTCAACTGTGGGGTTCGTCGCTCTTTACGGCCGCAGGAACCGCCGTCGTGACGTACGGGATCTCGAGCGCCGTCGGATTCCCGCTCCCGTTCACGATAGCGTGCGGATCGCCACAGTGCTGCTTCTTTTTAGTAGTCTGCATTGTCATGTTTTGGGGAAAGTTCTTGATGGAAAACGCGGTCGAACGAAATCGGTTGGTCAAGTACATACTCGTGGTGACGGTGCAAGTTGCCATGTCCTACGTCTACCCAGCGTACAATTTCATCTTTGTGCACCTGAGCTCGTCGGCCCAAATGGCGTTCGCCTTCATGCTCCCTGTGCTCAAAATCCTCATCAAAAACTGGATCGGCTTCCTCTTTCGGGACATGGACGACTTCAAGCCCGAGTTGGTGATTCTCAACGCCGAGATCTTCCACGCACTCTTCGTTTCCTGGTGCATGCAGCGGTCGACCTCCACATACACAACGGTGCTGCTCATGGTGATGGATTTTCTGGAGGCGACGCTGTCATTGCGAGATATTGGGCACCTTATGAAAACAATGAACGGCGTGCTGCGAAGTGTGAACGAACGGCTCTTGCTCTCCCCGTCGCACGACAACCCTGCGCCTAGCGGAGACTCCCCCAACTTGTTGACTCTATCGATGCTCATTTGGGAGAAAGATGGCTCAATCTTGGAGAGCTCAGGGATTCGGTTCTCTTCGCACATCCCGAAGCGCAGCTTCAACTCCGTGCACCCCAACAGTGCTGTTATCGGGCCTATAACCAACAATTCGTCCGTCGAATCGTTTGAAAACCCGTGGAACGCAAAACTTGGACACTTGATGCGTGGCAAAGAACTGGATATCCGTCACGCTACCAAACTGGACCACGAGACATCAGAGTACAGCAAGAGGAAACTCGGCGGGGTTTCAGGAGACTCGCCTACCAACAGCTACGCGCAGGAAATCGTGGACGAGATGAGTAAATCGGAACGCTTGCAGTATCTCCAGTGCGCGCTGCAGGTTCTTCACATCGCAGAGTTCCTCGTGCTGGTCGAACTCACTGAGGTGATGATTCCGATGGTGTACTGTGAGTCGATGCGTGTCATATTCGTACTTTGGTAACTGTGCATTGACTTGGTTTCTTGGGTGGCTCAGGTATTTATCTGTCGATTGTGTACCGTCTTCCGAACAAAGTCTACTACTCGCAACTCCGCGGAGTTGACGACGCCACGTTGCAGCGCAACTTGCTGAGCGTGATGACGTACTCGTTTCTTGAGCTGGTCTCGTTCTTGATGCTGTGCTACATGCTACAACGTAAAGTTGGAGTATCGTCCATACGACAATTGACGTTCGTGCTGAGTTCGCAGTGGCAAGTTGCGCAGTCCAAGTTCGTGTTGTGGATCGTGCATTCCGTTCAGGCTCCACTTGACCATTTCGGCGCTGACTTTAGCTTTCAATTCCAGTGGCTCCACGGCAACACGACGAGCATCTGGGGGGAATAGTCTCTAACTTGTTTTTCTTTAGGCATTCTGGCTTGTTCACAGCCCCCGACTCGTCTTATAGTCTAATTTCCCAAATTTACACCTTGGAGTTGTGCTTGTACACAGCAGCAATCTCCGAGTACACTACGGTGTAGTGCACGCGCGATCGAATGCTGGTGTGGTCTCCAGGTACCATCGCCACGTAGCTGGGCACAACAGAACCATCGTGCGCGTTTTCTTTGCTGTTTCCAACCAGCTTCTGCAGTGACCGACAAGCAATGTCGAGGTAGTACGTGTCCTCAACGCCGCAGATAACGTGAACCTTGCCACGTAGCTTGGTAGTCAACAACTCGGGTCGCTTCTTCAGGAATCTGCAGATGTCGAAGCGTTCCCAGTACTTGGCGACGTCACGGTTGATGTCGCCCGACACCTTGTCGAAGAGCGGGATCGGCATTCCGTCGGCTCCACGCGGACTGAACAATGCAAACTACAGCAAAAAATAAATAGAGTTAGCCTCACTGAAGAAAAAATAAAATAAAGCCAATCACTCCCGACACAATTGAACTTACGAAGGCGTCCCATTGTCCGCCATTGCCCCGACCATAGACTCGTTCCACCAAATTCTCATCGCGGTTGCTGCACGTAGCGAGTCCGTTGCTTCGGCTTGTCGGGTACGGGTGGCCATTAACATCCCAGTACGCGTTGTCGGCCTCGTAGATGTTCACGACTTGGAATCTCGAAAAGTCAACCGGATCAGGAGCAGAACTCCATGTGCCACCGAAGAAGTCAGGGAACTGCAGCTGCAGCCACAGTGTCGCCCAAGCCCCGGAGGAGTGGCCGTGCAGGAAGCGACCGCCTGCAGAAGGGATCGCGGGATACAGACTTTCCAGGTAAGGGATGAATTCCGTCACTAATGCCGTTCCCCATGGACCATTCGCATCCGTATCAGCGAACGAGGTGTGACCAAACTTAAAGCGCGAGCCCAGCGTGACTCTCAGCATGGGCGTCGGCCAGCGTCCAGCTTGCCAGTCTTGCCCCATCTCAGACGACAAAAAACCCTTGGCACGCTTCGCATATGACTCCGTGCCAGTGAAGCCTTCAACGTAGTACACCGTCGGGAAATGACGCGAACCCTTCAGAGCTTCGTAGTCCTTTGGCAGCACGATCGACGCCATCATGAACACGTCCTGGTTGTGGTACTCGCTCAGCAGCTCGCTCTTCATGGTGATGTGCTCCACCCACTCGGTCGGAGTCAAGTCCATGGTCTCCCCCACAACTCGGTCCGCCACCATTTTGACAACGTTGTCCGCTTCGTCGTCGTCAAAGCGCACCTCCACCGGCTTGCTGTACGTGTTGCCGGTCCTCGAGTTCGCATCCGGGTCGTTCACATCTGCAGCCCACCATATCAAAAGCAGCCCACCCCCCCTCTTTATCAGAAACCCCTCCACCCTCCCCCACTCCACAAAGCCAGCGTACCGTGGTGAATCAGAGCTTGGACGAAGAGTTCATTGGAGAACACGTCGAGGTTCTGCGGTACGAAGCCCAGAGCCTCCGGCGTCGAGTACTCGGTGCTCTCGAACTCAATCACGTCCCCGGGTTGCAAATTCCTCTGCAAAACAGCAGCAACCCACTGAATTAAATCCCTGAAGTTCCTAAAATCATTGTGCACGCCACCAAATTCACGACGTACGACGTCCTTGGCGAAGATCGGGCGAGGGGCGTCCAGGTCGAAGGCCTCGAGGCGCGGTTCGGGCTCTGGACTGGGGGCGAAGAAGAGGATCACGCGTCCGTCTGCAACCGGCTCCTGGCCGTCGTACGTGACGCGGAACACGAAGTTCGCCTTGCGGGAGCCCTGCCACAGCGGGAAAACACGTGAACATTGACACACGGTGGGATTCGTTTCCGTTGCGGCGGGGGGGGGGGGGCGCACCGCCGGTTGGGAATGGTAGGGGGGGGGGGGGGCGGGG
>JAGDFM010000311.1:18379-48223 GCA_019155715.1 Phytophthora pseudosyringae
CCCCCCCCCCCCCCCCCCCCCCCCCCCCCCCCCCCCCCCCCCCCCCCCCCCCACCTCCGGATAGGAATAGTAGGTGCGTGTCGTGGCGTGGCGACTGAAGTCGGAGAAGACGCTCTCCAGCGCGCGGTTCATGGCGAACTTGACGTCGACGTGAGCAGCTCCGGGCGAATGGCAAAGTGCCTCGACGTCAGACAAGAAGGTTCTTTTGGTCTCAGACGCTGAAGCCGAAGGTGAGAAAAACGTGTGTGGTTTCCACCACTTATATTATCACTTCGACGTTGACTGGTCCATATCTCGGTAAAATCCAAAACACAGTTGATAATTCGCAACAAAACTATCCGCGACGACCATGGCGTCCATCGCGTACGACCCGGAGAACGTCTTCCTCAAGATCATCAGGGGCGACCTCCCTTCGTACAAACTGTTCGAGACGGAGCACGTGGTGGCCATCCTGGACGCGTTCCCGACGGTCCCCGGCCACGCTCTCCTGCTCCCCAAGGCTCCCGGGTTCGCCACGGTGATGGACATGCCGCCCGAGGTGGCGGCCAGCGTGTTTAAGGAGCTGCCGCGCCTGGCCAGCGCCGTGCAGTCCGCCACGGGCGCTGACGGCGTCAACGTCGTGCAGAACAACGGCGCGGCGGCGGGTCAGGTTGTCTTCCACGCGCACATCCACGTGATCCCGCGCTTCAAGAACGACGGGCTCCTCACGCTGCCCTCGGGTCCGGCCATGATCTCCAAGGAGGACGGCGAGGCCATGCAGGCAAAGATCCAGCACAAGCTCTAAGAGCTAAGGGTGCGAACTACATAAAGGAGACCCCCACATCCTACAATGTCATGGGCTCATGCACTTGATTACCCTCGTTGGCTGTATATTTTAGGCTTGGCAAAGGGTTGGAAACAACCCCCCCCGGTCGTTATTCCTGTGAGCACTGCAGTAGTGAAGTGTCTTGTATTTTGGGCAGTGCACATGCTCGCGGTGACCGGTTCATTCTTCAAGAGCCAACCGCCCACGACAAGCGAAGCGGGGAGTGACCGAAGCTTCCTTGGCGCTTGGCAGCTTGTTTTTTTCTTTCTTCTTCTTTTCTTCCCCCAGTCTTCGCCATTAAGGCGACTGCAATCGACATGACCGTGCTGGAAGCCGTGAGCGGCACGGGGGCAGCGCGCGTCACCGACGTGGCGGTGGATGCCGAGTCCTCGTACAGGACCGTGCAGGTGGGCGAGTCTCCGGTCGCTGCGTCCAGCGGGTGGGCTCCAAAGATGCTCGCGGAGGCGGCGGCGGGGCTCGGAACGTCGACCTTGTCCATCTTGTCCGCGGTCAGTGGTGACGGCGCTGGAGGCGACAACGTCGGGGCCTTGGGGCTCTCGGAGACCAGCGCGCGCTGCATCCACGTCAACAACCCGGAGGCGAACGCCGCGCAGAAGTTCTGCGACAACAAGGTGGTCACCGCCAAGTACACCAAGCTCAACTTCCTCCCGCGGTTCTTCTACGGGCGGCTCTCGCAGGTCGCCAACTTCTACTTCTTGCTCGTCGGAGCGGGCCAGATTATCCCCGAGATCTCGTCCACGCAGACGATCCCGTACCAGTGGATCGTGCTCATGCTCGTGCTGTCGATTGACGCCGTGTTCGCGGCCATTGAGGACCGCGGCCGCCACCTGGCCGACGCGAAGATGAACGCTCGGGTCGCGCACATCTTCGACCTCAAGGAGCCGAACTGCTTTCGCGAGGATACCTGGCGCAGGGTCGCCGTGGGGAACATCATCAAGGTTGACAACTACGAAGCCATTCCGGCGGACATCCTCCTGCTCGCGGTGTACGAGCCGGACCCGAACGCCCCCACTGGCATTTGCTTTGTCGAGACCAAGTCGCTCGACGGGGAGACGAACCTCAAGGTGCGGCAGGCTCTCAGCTGTACGTTTTCGCAGCTCAGCGACCCGCGTGCCCTCGCGCAGCTTCCCGGCCGCGTCATCTGCGAAATGCCCAACCACGACGTCAACACCTTCTCCGGACGCTTCGAACCGCAAAGCGGGCACGCGATCCCGATCGACCTCAAGAACGTGGCGCTGCGCGGGTGCGTGATCCGCAACACCCCGTTCGCCTACGGCCTCGTGCTGAACACGGGCGGCGACACCAAGATCATGCAGGCCGGCTCGCACACTCCGCCGACCAAGATCAGCAAGATTCTCGCCATCGTGAACCGCGGCAACGCGTTGCTCATGGCGATCCTGGCGTCCTTGTGCGTTTTGGGCGCGGTGCTCTGTGCCGTCTGGGTTGCTCACCACCGCGAGGGCGCCACGTACTTGCACCTCGAAAACCTCAGCGGCGTGGCGCCTTTCCGCAACGACGTCGTGGGTATCCTCATCTACTTGGGCTACTTCTGGATCCTCATCGCCTCCTTCGTCCCCATTACGCTGTACGTGACCATCGCCATCGTGAAAACGTACCAAACTTTCTTCCTCAACCGCGATCTCGGCATGTACGACGAGGTGACCGACACGCCAGCACTCGTCCGTAATTCGGATCTGAACGACGAGCTGGGCCAGGTGACGCACATTTTCAGTGACAAGACCGGAACGCTCACAGCCAACGAGATGGACTTCCGGAAGATGAGCATCCACGGCGTGTCGTACGGACGCGGCACAACGGAGATTGGGCGGGAAGCTACCCGACGACTTGGCAAGGATCTATCGGCCAGCGATGTGCTTGCGGACAGCACGCCAATCCTCGTCAAGACGGACAACGTGAACTTCTTGGATCCGGCTGGAGACCTGGAGCGCGATAGTGACGCACGCTTGCACCCCGAACAAGCGGCGCGGATCCACGACTTTTTCGTACACTTGGCAGTCTGCCACTCGGTTGTACGCGAGACCCTGACAGGAAACGATACGGGCACGGGTTTCTCCGCTTCGTCGCCTGACGAGCTCGCGCTCGTATCTGGCGCCAACTACTTTGGGTATTCCTTCCAAGCTCGTCGAAACGGGGAAGTGGCCATTACGACTCCTGGTAAGCACGACGAAGTGGTCTATGAGCTCTTGGAGATGGTCGACTTCACGAGCACACGCAAGCGGATGTCGGTTGTCGTGCGCACACCGGACAAGCGCGTGATGCTACTGACGAAGGGCGCGGACTCCGTCATTTTCCCTCGGCTAGCTCAGTCAGCAGAGCCAGCGATTGTGGACACTACCCTTGCGCACCTTGAACGGTACGCAACCGAGGGCCTGCGAACTCTTGTGATCGCGCAGAAGGAGCTATCTCCAGATGTGTACGCTGAGTGGTCTTGCGAGTACGACACAGCTTTGGGCGATCTGGAGCAAATGGCAATGCAGCGACGAGGGGAGCCGAATCGAATTGAAGAGCTCGAGGAGCAACTGGAGCAAGGCTTGCAGCTCGTAGGCGCTACAGCTATCGAGGACCGACTGCAGGACCAGGTGACGTCCACGCTTGGGGACTTGTCTCGAGCTGGTATCAAGATCTGGGTCCTCACCGGCGATAAGGAGGAGACGGCGGTCAACATTGGGTTTGCTTGCCAACTCCTCAACAACGACATGGAACGTATCATGATCAACGCGGAGACGACGTCCTCAGCCTCAGACCTCTACGACATGCTGCTGAACCGCTGTGTCGAGGCTCGGAAACGAGCAGAGCGGAACGCAGGTGGAGCACGAGAAGACGCGCAGCCACAAGCGATCGTCATTGACGGTCGAAGCTTGACGATGGTGTTCAGCAACAACGTGCTGTCCGAGTTGTTCTTGGAGGTATCCCAGCAGTGCGTGTCCGTCATCTGCTGCCGGGTGTCACCCAAGCAGAAAGCACAGGTGGTTCGGCTCTTCAAGACGAACTTGCACGGCTGCCGCTCGCTTGCCATTGGGGACGGTGCCAACGACGTCGCCATGATCCAGGAAGCGCACATCGGTGTCGGCATTTCAGGTCACGAAGGCATGCAGGCGGTGAACGCCAGCGACTTTGCTATCGCCCAGTTCCGTTTCCTGAAGCGACTGCTTCTTGTGCACGGGCACTGGAACTACCGACGCATGGCCAAGCTTGCTCTGTACGTGGTCTACAAGAACATTTTGCTCTTCGGAACCGAGTTTGTGCTTGCTGCGCTGCCCCAGTGCGGATCCTCCGGGACGCTTTTCTACAACAACATGTGGATCAACGGCTACAACGTTTTCTGGTCGTCGATGCCGATCGGTGTTGTAGCCATCACGGAGCAGGAGGTCCCGGCGCGTATTGCAGAGCAGTTTCCCGGACTCTATCATGTCGGCGCCCAGGGTGAGCTGTTCAGTCTGCGTATCTTCGCGCAGTGGGTGATCGAAGCCCTCTACGAGTGCGTTGTCTGTGGACTGGTGCCGGCGCTTATCATCGGTGGACCGGTGGACTCAACTGGTAACGGCTTCTCACGAGACTTGTGCGGTGCCATCTCGTACTGCTGCTTGATCAGCGTTGGGTGGGTCAAGCTTGCGCTGAACATGGTCACGTGGAATGCCATCACGGCATTTGCGTTCATCGCCTCGGTCATCTTCTGGTACATCTCCGGCTGCGTCATTGCCGCATCGTTCCCTTCGTCTGTGGCCGACACAGCCTTCCCGCACATTTTCGTGTTGCCCGAGTTTTACCTGGCCATTTTCCTGTCTCTGCTGCTGTGTCTCGGGCGCGACTTCCTCTGGAAGGCCTACAAGCGTGAGATGAAGCCCGAGTACTACCACATTCTTCAAGAATTCCACAGACGCGGGAGCCAGAATCCCGAGAAGGCTCGTTGGGCGCCACCAGAGCTGCGCTACGAGCGATTCCAGGCCGACCTGACCGAGGAGAAGCCGCGTTTCGACCTGCCTGAACAACAGGCTTTGCCGAACCACCGACCATCCGAGGCCGACCAGAAGGTATACACCGGCTTCGCGTTCTCGACCCAAGTCCTCGAAGACCGATTCTTGAATCCATTGCGCGAGATGGTGCTACCCGTGAGCCAGGTTGCAAATGCCATTGGCAGAGTGCTATCTCCAGGCGGAAGTCCAACGAGTCGGAACAATCCGGATAGCCCGACACGCCGTGGAGCTCCCGACGAACCAAAGTCGTTCGAAGAGAAGATTCGGGCACTTCCCATCGAGGAGCAGGCAGTGTACGAGATCCAGCGGTACCAGGTGTTCACAGGATGGGGGTCACTGCGGCCGGGCCATCTTCTCATTACGGATCCGCTAAAGTTCACGAATGCTCTCATGACAGACGGTGCTGGTACTTTCGATCTCGATCACTGGGTTGTCGATCCGGGCTTCGGCGGCTCCGATCAGTGGCAGTACGCCACCAGGTTCAAAGACTTCCTACGTGCCCAACAGAAGTTACAGCAGGAAGCACCCGAGGGTGGGCCACCGGAGCTGCAGACTCATGCGAGTGGACTTGACCCTGACCTCCAGGAGCGGCGACGGATCAAGAAGAAGCTCAACAGACTCGTCGGACGCAGCGTGCGTCGTCGCCGCTGGGTCCGGAAGGAGAAACTGCTCGCCGAGGCTATAGAGCGCGCCAACATCGCCTTGGCAGCACCGGATCCAGAGACTCCACTTCCTCGCACGCCTCCCAACACGCCACCTTCCTAATAACCTGCATATTAGTTCAGCTCAAAATTCTACGGCTGCTTACTCTCATTTGGGTAGATATTTTGGTTAAGGCTCTGCAACATCAAAGCAGAGCAAAGCGTAATGGCAGGTCGATCCGGGCAAAGCAACCGAAGGTGACCACCATGGTCACAGCAGTGAGGTACCAAAATTGTGCGTGAAAATCCTGCAGCATGAGACGCTGTATCCAAAGCCGAGCCGGCATGCCATCAATGGAGCCGATGGCTTCAGGCTGCGTAGTGTCGCTGAGGTCCTCGGGCGACGAGCGCAACCGTGATCGCAGCTTACAGGTGAAGATCTCTCGTGCAAGGAATGCCCCGCCGAGTCGCCCAATAAACATGCACACACAGCGTAGCCACAGGTTCGTTTGGTCTTGTAGCACGGCGAGAGCACTGCCTGGCTTTTCAAACACCGCGAGCAGTGTCAGTAGCGAAGGTACCAGTATCAGCGCCGTCGTGTCAGCCATATTGTCTTGCTCCGCGAGCTTCATGAGAAAGTAAAGCGGTCGCAAAGCATCGCTGGTAGCTACTCTTGAGGCAGAATTCGTTGCCGAAGTTGAAGGAGCGACATTCCCATTACTAGACCGCGACGATCCGTTCGTGCGATCACCACATTTTCTGCAATTCATCTGCGCACGAGAACATTTGTCACGAAGAGATGAAGTTTTCCGTGTGCCAGTCTGGCGAGCTGGCGAAGAAATGTCCAGGGCTGATGCTTGGGCATCTCTCCGCCCACCGACACTCCGGTCTCTTTCACGATTCCGGCTACCCGTTTCTTGCCAGGACGGCAGTTCACCGATAGCAGGTTCCTTTACGTCGATATTTCGCGTCACGATAAAGCCGTCCGAGCCATAACCGTGGTCGTTCTCGCACTCGTCACCATCTTCAAGTAGATCGGACTCGGTTTCCATCGCTGCAGCGCCAGCCACACCGCAGTTGAGACCCAGTAGCCCTTGTCTTCCAAGTGGTCGTCTATGGGGAAGACACCTTGATGCATCCATGGCCGAGGTTGTTGTGCGCAGGCAAAATGCCACCGACGAGGTGATATTGGCATGCAGCGGCATCGCCAGCCAGGCCGAAGACGTGCGCTTGAAATCCGTGTAGATGCCCGTGTTCAAGAAAGCAATGTGGATGTTGTTGAGCAGCAGCATGCCCCAGTACAGCGCATCGATCGGCGTGTCTGAGCCCACCAGGATGTACCAGAACACGTAGTAGTAGAGCTGTCCGACATAGAGCAGCGACGGGTGTGCGAACGGCTCCGACATGCTGTTCACCATGTGGGTGATCACGAAGAAGTAGCCCTGCATGAGCAACAGATAGAGCACCGAGATCGCCAGCTTGAGCCACGACTCGCTGCTAGTCGACGCCGACGCCGCGGGGTCCTCCGCCAGCGCGAACAGCCGCACACACAAGTGCCCAAGGAACAGCGGCACATGAACTACCAGCGTGCTGTACGCTACCGCATGCTCGAAGCTGAACCGCGCCCTTGCAACGCGGGCGCAAAACAGCGCCACGCACAGCACCGGCGACAGCAAGTAGAGCACGAACCACGACCTCGTGGACGCTTCCGCTCCTTTTGCCGAGCTGTAGGACGAGAACATGACCAGCCACACCACCAGCACGCAGAAGCCGCACCCGTACAGCAGCCTCGTCATCACCGGTTGGCCCTGTCGTTGCATCTCCGCCTCTGTCGGCCTCCACGTGTCCCCGTCGGGGCGCACGCCTCCCGATCTCTGCCGAGGACCCAACCTCCTCGTCTCCCCGTCAACGGACGACGTCGACGCGTCGACCCTGTCCTCGTCCTGCTCCTGCTCCATCACCAGGTCGTCGTACGGAGACCTGGCCGTCCTGGACTGCATACTGAAGAACAAGGGCACGGCGCCCAGCGCCACGATGCCGAACAGCGTGTTGCCCACGATCCACGAGTACCTGCTGGCCGGCAGGCTCATGTACCACTCCACGAGGCTGATCGCGGCGCTGACGGCCGCCAGCCCGTACCAGAGCTTCTTGGTCTGCAGCTCTCCGAGCTCCGCGGGGTCCTCGAGGCCGGAGAAGCGGAAGATCACGAGGAAGGGCGTGACCACGAGCGTCAAGTTGCACAAGTACCAGACCGGGTTCACCACCAGCGAGTAGGCGCCGTGGCCGAACTGGCCCGCCACGCACAGCAGCGTGAGCAGCACGAGCGACACGAGCGGGAACGTCGCCCGCCACAGGAACACGTTCCACTCGCTGTGCGTCTCCGGGCCCTGGCGGAACTTCTCCAGCAGCTCGAGCGCCGCGTGCGACTGGCGGCGCGGCCCCGCGGTGACGAAGCGCCAGACACTGCTGCTGCTGCTGCGCACTGAGGCGCTGGACACGGCACTGGGCAGGCCGCTGGCGGAGCGAGGGCAGCGCACGAGCTGGAGCGTCCACGCGAGCAGCGCGCGCCACGCCTGCGCCAAGGCGACAGCCATAAGTCAGCGAGATGTTGACAAGTTTCTGCTACAAAAAAAAGGTTTTCGAGTCCCATTTTGGAATTTTCACAAGAATATGAGATTTTAACAACTTTTCGGTCTCAACGGGTAAAGTACCCAAGCAACACACACACACACACACACAAACCTCAAACATATCAAAACCAAAATCGTTCATTTGCTTGTGGATGGGTGAAGCTGCAGCTAGAAGATTTTGATCTTGGTGTCGACCCCACATGTGCAAGTCTGTCGTTGCACGCTTGAAGACACCCACACTTATTTATTGTGCCAGTATTTTATCTTGAGCAGCTCTCGTCGCAAATACACGCGTAGTTTCTTTCCTAAACATACGTGGATTGAAGTGCAATGATCACAGGGTGGGGCCGATTTTTGTATTATCCGAGAGAAGGCAAACACCTCCTTTCATCATCGCATCGGTGGTTTGTTTTGTGAGAACACAAGGTGCTTCAGCGAAGCATTTTCATGGCCGGCACAGACACCAAAGCCCGGCCACAACACCAATCCTGCCGGATCGAGTAGCCACGCGGCTGTCCGGATCTCCGAAGTCTTGCCGCTCTACTGCAGCTGCTACCGGCAACTACCAAGGACTTTGTAGGCGAACAGAGTTCGCTGGCTGAGAGCAGTCGAGATGATGCAGTGTACCAAGGATACTACGGTTTGTATTGACAGGCTTAGTTTTACTATGGAGTGAATAACAATTTGCGGAACGGCGTGCTCTGGCGTGGCAGCTCTCTCCCAATCACTACCGCTTTTGCAGCTCAGCGAGCAAGCAGCAAGTGAAGACTTCCCACACCAGAACACGCTGGTCCTGTCGTGGTATTTTGGCCCGGCACACACGTGTTTCTATTACCATTTTAACTACTTCCTGCTTTACGAATTATGGCACCTACACTACATAGATCGGAGAGGCCGGGGACACAATCTGTGTCCTCTCAGGTTATGAGCCCAACAATGGTGTTGGCCTCGACAGGTGTGGCATCTGGTGTGGACGATGCTGGAAATGTCGAAGATGAAGTTTCGACAAGGCCTGCCCGTGAAACTCAGTGATTGGCTGAAAAAAAATCTGGAGTTTGCAAGAGTAGCTTCGGGAGCGAGTGATCCGACTGGCTCTGTGCTGTCGCACGACGACGCAGCGCATCTGGTCTGCTCATTGACCGGAATTCCCGGTGAACGACCACTGATAAGATTGCTTTTGGAAGGACTGGCCAGTGCCGACCCTCCAACATTTGGGAATCAGCCGCCGCAGCCACCAAGTGAGCCAGGCAGCAACAACAGCCCGTCCAGCAGCCCGGACGAGCCCAACCAGCAAGACCCGCCACTTGACAACATGCTCTCTGGTGGGTGTTACGACGATCGGGAGCTGGCTGAGTATACAAAGTCGCTGAGGAATTCAACGCAGATCCAGCTGCCCAAGCTGAACACGAAGGCAGACTATAAGGCCTGGAAGAGTGAGGCGCCATTGCACTTTTACCCCCGCACACTTGGGGATATCACGTACGGCTGCGAGAGGTACGACGTAAACCAAGGACTACGCAGAGCAAAGCTCGCGGAGTGGTACATGGCGCGCAAGACCAACAGATCGATTTGTGACTGCAGCGCTACTGGCTGCTCAAGTCAGTGACGAGCTCGCAAGACAATATTGTCTAGCACGATCCGCTCACGAATCAAAGAGTCCGGTTTCAATGGGCGGTCTGTCCGCAAGAAGCCCTACCTGTCGCCGAGGCACCGCAAGCTTCGTCTCGCTTACGCTCGCAACAACGGAGACCGCCAAGCAGAGGATTGGGACTAAGTCCTCTTTACGGACAAGGCTCAAATGGATTTACATGGACTATGGGTAATGCCTCGGTGTGGTGTAGAGCTCACGAAGCATTCGCGGAGCGTTGCGTGCTTCCTACTTTCAAGAACGGACGTCAAACACTCATGGTGTGGGATTATATTTGTGGCAATGGGATTGACCTTCTCCATGCATGCGACCAATCCGTAAACAGCAACTACTACCGTCGTATTCTGCGGTCGCTAGTTCCTTTTACGAAGACCACCCCAGACCTCCCTACACCGACACATTTGTGCAGGATAACGCCCCAGCTCAACGAGCTAAAGCGACCACGAAGTGCTTGAAAGAGCTCGACCTGACCAGCCTGAACCATCTACCACAAAGCCCAAACTTGAACCCTATAGATAATCTGTGGGCCGAGATGAAGCGTGAGCTGAATCGCAACCCTGCGCCCTTAATTGACGACTTAAAAGTGAAGCTGCTGAGAATTTGGTCCGCCATCGACGACAACTTGGTACGGAATACTGTTCGCTCGATGCCCAATCGCTTGACGCAGTGATGAAAGCTCGAGGTGTGCTGAGCTAAAGGACTTGGCTTTTGTAAAGGTACATATCTGATTACAATGGGAGGGGTCATTTCTGCGCATTAGATTTCAGTATTGCTTTGAAAACTATCAGAGTCTAACTTGAATCCATTAAACCGTTTGCATTCGTTTCAGCCTCCCGTCCTTATATCATAACCCAAACGGTATGATCAAAAGCTGTGAAGCCATACTAAAATTAAGATAGGTCTATGTATCAGGCGCCCAGCACCCATAGTGCGTACCTATGTAAAAGATCGCAGCGAACGCTTTTACATAGTACCACTCCGTTTCAGATTATGAGGTGGCAACGGAAATAATCCGCAATCTTAAGCTCTCTGTTTACCAGAAGTAGGTGAAAGTAGTGCCAGAAGACGCAACGCCGCGCTGCCATTCAATTGGTGTGCTCAGATTGGCTGGAAGCCAAGTTTTCGCGCCAAACCGCCCTAGGGTCGAACATCGGCAAACTTTCGCTATCAGAAAGGACGACTCAGTTAAGATTTCGCCCCTTCCCACCCAAGCCGCCAAAACAACCATGGCCAAGCTCACTACGTCAGCACCGCTGCCACCCTCACTGCCTCTGACGTCTGAATCGACCAGGCCATCGCCGATGCCATCGGGGCCGCTGCCCATGCCGTCCGTGGTGTCTGTGCAGTCAGAGCTGCCCATGCTGTCGGAGTAATGCGCCAGCACACATCTCCCCCTCTGACGCCGAATTTGCTGCGGGTGTAGCTCGCTGCGGTTTAGATGTCGAGCTGCGATGCCAACCAGCAAACAGTCCAGACCTCAACTGCTGTGACTTGGGTCTTTTTGCGGCTATTCAAGCGAGACAGAAAGAGAAGACAGCGCAAAACATTGACGAGCTCATTACAGCAACGACAGAAGCATACTGGGAGCTTCCTCCTCTGGTTCTGAACGCTGCGTTTTTGAGCCTACAGAGCTGCATGGACTTGTGCATCCAATCCAGCGGGGACAACTACTTCAAGACTCCGCATATGGGGAAGCAGCATCTAGAACGGGAGGGAAGACTTCCCACACGGATCCCGTGTTCACCAGCAACAGCTGCAATCGTAGCTGCTTCACCCCCGTCTAGCACTTCACATTATAGTTAGATTAAGAGTTAATGGAGACCGCATTTTTTGAAACAGGAGAGAAAGGCCGAGCCACCTCTCATTCTGAAACGGAGTGGTACCTCTCTGTTCTGTAATTGTCGTTCGTAACGGAGTTATGCGATTCGGGATTCGTCAAAACAGCGCGAATATGGCTTATATTGGTAAGAAACGAAAACCTACGTCAAGCTCTTTGATTCGGTGTGCTGGTCGCTCGATGGCGCCAAATTTCCGCCCCAACACTTCAAATTGATTGGTCAGGATGGACGATCGGACGGAATATGTCTCTCAACTTAATTCGGCATTTTGCTTCGTTCTCAACACCACCCAGTTTCCTTCCCCAGCGACCCACCCGAATAATGAACGCCACACCCAAGCCCAAGAAGAACATGACCGACAATGCGCGCGCGCAGGTTGTCTCCGCCGTTCTGGCGCTATCCTCGGCGGCCTCCTCAACACAGGAACCTTCATTGAGGTCGAAACCGAGTTCCCCTTCACAGTAGTCACTGTGCGGCGGGTCTGGCGCCGTGCCGTCGAGAGCGACAAGTCCACCGGCTCCTACTCCTCCGCGTTCGACGTGAGAGCTTCCGTGACTACAGCTTCATGAGCTACACAGGTATGCAAGCGGTTGATGTGGGAATAGATCGTTGGTGTCGTGTCGGTGGGCGCTGGAGCAGCGGGAGTAGAAGCGCTGGTGGTAGAGGTTGCAGTGGGTTTCACAATAGCGAACTCGTCGGGGCTTGTGCACCGCGAAATTACGGCAAATCGCCGGCAAAACAATAGCTCTCGGAGCTGCGATAGGGCCCATTCGTCATCAGCAGCTGTTTCCCCGCTGGGGAAGGATTGGCCAATATGGATCGTTGTGTTCATTCCTGTCACTGCGACAGAGCTATGTTGATGCGATTCGTCCTGTATGTGCACTCCATTAAATTACATCGTAATTCCACTGATAGATACCGACGGCCTCATCAAATTCGAGGAATAGGTGTGTTGCCTCTCCAAGACACTCCACGACTGTTGGATACTTGAGGCAAACTCAATAATGCGTTTAAGTACCAGTTAAAACGCGGCGGGGAAAGAAGTCTTATCGCTAATCATGCCAATGACCGTCTGGCGTCAGTTCCGACTTCGAAGTTGACGAAGCCAGCATTGCGGGTGAATCACCTTAATTACGCGGCGTACAAGCTCAACCTCATCTTAACTCACCACTCCAGCAGCTGTATTGTAGTCCATATTCCAAAAGGTTGTTCTAATAAGTGTAATTAATACTGGGCTAGAGCTTGTCATGTCACCATGCCCCATCGTACCAGTTTCGCCGATCTCAGCGACTTCTCCGCTGCTGTCGGACGTACGAGCAGTGTTGGAAAAACCGTGGTCTTTGCGACCAGAAAAACCAAAGCACCAGGTTTTTTGGTTGCACGACCAGGTTCTTCGTGCTTTTATGGTTTTATGTAGAACTGGTGTACGCCATCAAGTTTCATTTTGTGCTCCATTGGCTTTTGGTGACATGACGAAGAACCAGATCTACGACCATGTTTTCTTCATTCTCCACTACAAGCTAGCCACTTGCAGTCGTGCGTGTCCATATTTTTCCGATGGAGATGTCTTTGCCGCGGGCTTGAGCAGCGGAGGAGCGTAACGTGTTCTACAGTGCCGAACGCCCAAGTCGCTGAGCTGGTCTCACTACCCCCCGCTAGAGACGCTATGACACGGTCGCTGCGGCCATCAACATGTACAAGCTGTCGTGGACGCTGCATCAAATGGCGCTGACCGGAGACGGGTCAGCAGTACACGCTGGGTCGCGTGCCCATCGGCTCGGC
This sequence comes from Phytophthora pseudosyringae, assembly GCA_019155715.1. Taxonomy (NCBI): domain Eukaryota; phylum Oomycota; class Peronosporomycetes; order Peronosporales; family Peronosporaceae; genus Phytophthora; species Phytophthora pseudosyringae. The sequence continues at coordinate 31,740 of JAGDFM010000311.1, forward strand.
GGGCTTGGTGGAGAAGGCCATGGGCACGCTGATCACGCTGACCCAGGACGATCTGGTGCTGGTTGGCAAGTTCCTGCACGGTGATGCGGCCGACTGCGGTGTGCTGCACATGATAGAGATCCTGAGCTCGAGCAAGCCCTCCCACTACCTGGGTTTCAAGATTTTCGTGACGGACTCAGCCGACGCGCGGCTCATCACGAGACGCCACAGCGTCCACCTCGAGTATATGGGGCTCACGCGTTTACGGACCGGGGAGGTGCTGGGCTACCACATCATGCAATCGGTGGCGCAACCCAAGTTTCGGACCTAACAACACACAACCCGGTGTGCGCCATGACGTCCAGGCGGTTCATCTACAGCTAGAAGGGCGACGTTCTTGTGGAGATCTTCATGCGTGGCAGCACCAACGTGTCCGGCTGGCTCATCAAGCCCGTGACCAACATGGTCGTGGGGAACGTGACCTTCAGCATGACGCGCATACTCTACTGCTTCGAGATCAAGCGGCTCAAGCAGATGGCGTGCGAGTGGCGTTGCCGAAAACCCACGCGGCAGACCTCCGTGGGCGACGACACAAGCTGCTCTGTTTGTCAACGCGAACGCAAAAGCTGCTTTGACGGGGTTCAATTCGTATCGTGTTTGGTGTGCGGGCACGTCGCGTGCTCCCGTTACCGTTCCAACAAGCAGATCTTCGTGACCAGCAACGTCGGCCTGCAGGGCAAGCTCGTCAAGGTGCCCGTGCGGCATTTGCATCATGACGGCCAACATCAGCTACTTCGAGCAGCAGTACCGGCCCAGCAGAAAAGTGGCTCGGGCGAAGAAATGCCCTTCCAGCCCATGCACTTGTCTGACCGGCGAATACGAAGATTCCTTGAGCTCTTCCGAGTCGAGCAGTAGTGGACCGAGCAGACTGTAGCAAGAGGATGGCATCGGTCCCTCGAGCGAAATGAAATGCTACTTCAACGCGGTCAGGGATCGAGACAATTCGCTCATACATTGAGCTAATGCGAGTGACAGCAAAATAATCTACAGAAAGAGGAGAGCGAGATTGCAATCGATTGATCCGGAATAATTCAACAACTTCCTTGCTCGTGATATTACATGGTTAGTGCAAGTTGCATCACGTGAACCTGATTGCATCCTTAACGTTGACGACGAATAGGCTGTGGACTTGACAAGTGCCATCCTAGAAGCTCAGAACAATTCGAAAGAAACGTGAGTATCACAAGAGCATCAGCGCTCGCGTCACGAAGTAAGAAATAGTTACCTGGTGGCGCCAGGGGCAAGCCTTCGCGTTCGACAACTCCAGTAAAGATACTTTCTGGCCCCGCAGCCCTGGAAACACCTTTTCTTGTGGGAACAATCGATCATTATCGGCCGGACACTCAAGGGTGTCTGCTTGAGGAATGGGCTCCAAAAACTGCCTTTTGATCTGCTCAACCTTTTCAGTGAAGCGCTCTCTTTCGCTTCCAGCAGCAGCAGCAGCAGCAGCAACCGCGGTGGCTTGGCTGGTGCTGGCATCGTTGGTATCATTGTTGTTCAGTGCCACGGGGGGATCGTCGTCTCCTTCCAGCTCGCAAAGGACCATTCTCCAGTACTCGAAGGCACCATCTGACCCAACAAACGTTTCCTCTTCCTCAATTGCGTTGCACTCAAAACGGTCATCACGATCTCGTAGCCGGGTGCGCTCCTTTGATCTTCTCAATTGAGAAGACTTCGATCTGTCACCACTGCTGTCGCTCTCGCGCACTCGCTTGCGCACCAGTGCTAGTTTTCGGGCTTTCTCTGGTGACATTCGGTTTCTCTTGGCCGTGTGAATCAGCGCCAGCTCACTGAAGTACCGCTCACAGGTAGCCGTGTTGACAGCAATCGAAAGAATAGTGATCGCAAGCACCGGCAGCTTGCTGTCCGGCATATCAGACTGCACGCAAACCCAGTAGTTGTGAAGCGAGCTGAAACCCGCGAACGGGAGTATGGTGTCGTCTTCTCCTTTGATCCACTTGTGCAAGTCTTCGTACAGTCGATCGTCGTTCTTGCCATCGAAGTGCCTAAAGTAATAAAGACCAATACGGCAAAGGGAACCGGTGGTTGTCAATGGGAACTGGTTCAAGAGTTTCTTGGCGGGTTCTCGATAACCAGGATGTAAAAGGAGTGCCAAAAGCATGAGGGGTTGCTCACATTGACGCCACCTCTTCTCCACTTCACGAATTAAATTCTCGGTACCATGAAGTCGTTACGAAAACCCCGCGAAAATGTCCAAGTAACAGACGACAACATCTGCCATGGTGTTCTCGTCACGCTGAAGTTTTAGAAACGCATATGTCAAAGGCCTAACAACTTCTTCAGCATCGACTAGCACGCCCCAAAACGTATCATTCGCAAACACACGCAGGTCATCCGGGAAATTCTTGCTTGATCGGAATTCAGCAGCCAGAAGCTCAAGTGCCCCTCAAACACGTAGTAGCGACGCGAAGCACCCATGCATACTATTCCATCGTGTTTCACATAGCTGTTTCAGATTTAGTTTGTTGCCGTAGATGTTCGTCATACACTTCTCAGCTCAACCAGCCACTTCGCTGAAGAACCATGCAATGCATTCACTGCGTCTGAGGCTTGCTTCGTGACAACTGCATAGTCAGACTTGAGTACGGCTTTCACCAAGTTTTTCAAGTCATGAGCAAAGCAGATCAATAAAGCAAATGCAGGCCACCGAAGACTCAAAATCCGTCTCGCGCGGCCACATTGGCCAGCATTGTCTGTAACAACAGCTCCAATTATCCAGCCATCCTCTTGCATCTTGATCATCACCTTCTCCATTTGTTCAGCGATAGCCATACCATCATGTCGTGAGCCCGTGGCGAAGAGACCATAGGTCAGTATGAAACCAAAAAGCACTAGTTGACAATCCAGCAAGTGCTCGCGGGCAATGTTTTACCACACGTCGGACAAAACGTTCGCGCGGCCTTGCGTTTTTGTTTGGCACTCGCGCAGGGCTGAGCTTTCGTCGTTCTCGCAGGTCCCTGCGTACTCATCCAATATAGGTTCCCCAAACGTCTTGCGAGGCGGCAGCGGCAGAACGGCAGCTTTAATCTTCTGGGCGAACTCAAGCAGACAAGCAAATGTCTTTAACGCAATAAAACTTTCAGGAAGGTTGCCGTCCGCCTGGAACTCGAGAAGATGCCGGTTCAATTGGTGCGCTCTTCCTCCTCCGAAATCCCTACGAAGTATTCGTCGATTCGCTTCTGGCGTTTCGGGTTCACTGGCGAGAGGACTCCATCGTCATCAAAGCGCGTGCCGCTCGACGTAGATCTTTCACTGTCAGCTCCCGGAAGAGCGTTCACGCTCGCGCAAGCTTTGACGTAGGCTTTGAAGTGTGGGCAGTGCTGCATATGGCTTTGAACGTCTCGATGTGCCCTTTGATCTGCTTGGGCTCGCACAGTGCGAACTTGCCGTCGGGTTGCTTCGACGCCTCGTACGCACAATCGCAGTGGTTGCAGATGTGCCAGAACCTGCCGTTCCCGCAACCAACCTCCAGGTTGGTGAACTCCAAGCCGTTCATCGCTCGGTGGATGCCCCATTACTTGTGCTGCGTTAGCTTCGCTTCTTGTTTCTCCTCCGACGCTGCAAAATGTTGTATGAATGACTCGGTGAGCGGAGACACCCACTCATCAGACTTATCCAGTAGCCACCACTGCATGAACAAGATAGCACGCCAGCGGGGCAGACCAGCACAGATGAGCATCCAAGATTGAGCAGCACTAACCACAGTGTCCACCCGAAGTTGAGCTTGTACTCCATTTGGCATTTTCTGCTCGCGTGTGTGTTGGTAAGCAAGACAGCGAGTGCTCATTTTGTCATTTCTAGTGTACCCATTGATGGTGGTCCCTGAAAAACCAGTCATGACCAGGTTCTTCTGGTTGTGCTGGCTTTTCCACCAGGCTGAACCATGGTTTTTGTAAAACCAGCAAACACCATAAACCAACAACCAGCCAACACTGGTACGAGGGCAAGCAGCGGTACCACTATTTGGGGGTGTAGCGTAACTGACGTCGCCAGAAACCTTATTGTGACGTGGACCCGCGTCTTCAGCACCAGCGACAATATCCGTTCCCATGGGGCTGACCTCACCGGTGCTGGCGACCGGGCCCTTGCTGGACTTAATGGGCTCTTCGCGTAGCCGCGCACTTGCGGTGCCTGCCGGGCTCCCCATCGGAGGTTCCATTGCTGCGTTTGTTGGGCTTTTCATCGACGAACCCCGATGCTGCACTACCGGGCTCTGCAGACACCGCGCCCTGACTGCGCTGGCTGGGCTCATCATCGACCGCACTATTGTCCTGCTCCTCATCATTGGCCCCATGGTTATGCTTGCCGGGCTTCTCAGCGGCGTCGCCCTTGCTGTGCGGGTTGGACGCAGCGCTGCGGCCCGCTTCGGAGAGCTCAGGAGTAGGAATCTATGGTTTGTGGCGGGAAGAAGTAGATGTCGTAGAGCTCGATGAACGAACCCCGTCACGACGAGGAATTTCAGAGCGCGATGACGCCACGCTTGTTGCTGAGGTCGGGCTCATGGTTGTTGTTGTTGTTGTTATTATAGAGGGGCTGCATGCTGAGATCTGAGCGGCTAGCTCAGCGATATCTACCGTATATCATATTAGTATCAAGTTTCGTCAGCGTGTCCTATGGTTCGATGTTGTATTATAGCCCTACTTCTGCTCATATGCCACACTTTAGCTTTGCGCGCTGTCAGTATCTCCTCCCACGCTCACGCCATCCTGGATACCCCTCACCTTTATCAAATCATCCGGATCTAGTCACCCAAGAGGCTGCTCGGGGAAAATTTCCCGAGGTGACACCTCGCCCATGTCCATTCCGATAGTTGGTAGCGCCACTAGCAAACACATAAGCTTCTTTATGGTGACGTCAAAGCCCATTCTTGAAGAGAAGAGTCACCTGCGATATTTAGTAAATAATTCCGCACGCCTCCTGCTTTACTCTAGACCAGATACCCCGCGTACACTCCGAAAGAGTAGATTGGATGATCGTTCTGGAGTAAGAGCAAAAATAGCTCCAGAGATTTATTAGCTCCAGACACTAAAGTTCTATAATGCTGCATTATGGTAGGCGCCAGAAGAAGGAAGATGCATTCTAAACAATACAGCAGCATAGTTTTTTTTAAATCATTCTTTGAGCCTGGTTGGACTTGGGTGACTTCCTTTCCGCCTCGCTACATACATAAATTGTCGAGAGGCTTCTCCATGCTACGCATTTGCTTCGACAATGTGTCGTTGCGCTGGGAAGATGACGAACAGTCCCATCTTGCTCTGTCTAAAGTATTGCATGGCGGTATTCCGTCGTCCTTGCAAGATTCATGCCTAAGTTGCTGCTAAGTTGCAGACTGCGTACTTAGTCGACTGTATCGATTTGATCGCGCAATATATGGTAGTATTCGTACTGGAAAGACACCATCTTCATAGGACATCTATAAGTTGCTGCTTGAAATCGCTAAGTTGCTGTTTCAACGCCAGTCACTTTGGAAATACCCCACTACGAGCGATAGCGAGACGAAGGATGGCGGCCGATGGACTCCACGTGGACCGCGCGCAGTCGAACGCCATGAACCTGCAGGTGCTCAAGCGCCAGGACGCTGACGTCATGGAGATCGTGGACACGGCCAGCCACGTCGTCATGTACGAGTTCGACCAGGCCGCGCAGAGCTGGGTGCGTCACTGCAGATAGGAGGGAGGGAAGGGGGAAGGGGGGGGGGGCTAGCTGCGTCTGCGTCTGCGTCTGCAGTGCTAACGCTTCTGGTGTCCGTGCAATGATTACGCATGTTGCAGAAGCGCAAGGACGTCGAGGGCTGCTTGTTCGTGGTCAAGAGGTGCGTGACGACACTGGAGAGAGGGCGTTGGAGTTGCAGATGATGGATCGCTAACTGACTGGGCTGTTATGTTGCTGCAGATCGTCGGCGCCACGCTTCCAGATCTTCGTGAACAACCGTCTGAGCACGACCAACATGACGCTGCCGCTGGACGAGCGTCTCGAGGTGGACAACATCGACAGCTTCCTCATCCTGCGCAGCCCCGACCAGGTGAGTCGACGCCTTGACGCTGTGGACAGGTAGTGCAGAGCTTTTGAACTGACTAAGAGTGTGCTGCAATGACGGGCAGGCGTACTCGACTGGCTACGCGATCTACGGCATCTGGTTCTTCCCCGAGGAGGACCGCGGCAAGATCCTGCAGCTACTTCAACGGTATGATATTTTTTGACCTGGCCACGAGATGGTTGAGGTTGCTGACGTGAGTTTGTTGTTGTTGTTGCAGTCTTATTCAGTCACTGAAGGCCCCACAGAACGCTCCTGCCATTGCGGATGCTACACCCACGAGGCAGCAGCCCACGAAGGCCCAGTCGCAGTCGTCACAGCCTACGCAGCAACAGGAACAGCAGCAGGAGCGCCCGCCGTCACAGTCGCGTAACCGGGGACGTTCTCGCAACAAGCGTGACGACTCAAAGCGCCGCGACCCGAACGCAACCAACCCCACCGCGATCTTGCAGCGATCTCCCAAGAACAAGCGCAGCAGCAGCAGCAGCAGTGGCGGCAGTGCGAACGGCTCGGTCAAGCAGGAGAACGCCCAGGCGGTCCCCAGCGCGAGCGGTATGGTTCCTATCTCAAAGGCAGACGGTATTGCTGCGGGGGAGGCCATTATGGGAATGTTCTCGCAGAACCGACCTCAACAGCAGCACAAGCAGCAGCAGCAGCAGCAGCCGGCGTCCAGTGTGAACAAGGAGCAGCTCAAGCAGTCGCTGATCGGCCTGCTGGACGACGCGCAGTTCTTTGACCAGATCTACCACGCGTACGTGAACCGCGTCTCGAACCGAGGATGAAGCGCGAGCGGCAACGGGCGTAGATACAAGTAGCGTAGGCAACGATGGCTGCCATTGATGATCGTTGGTATAGAACTTGAGCGGACACCCATATCCCCCCACGTCCCCCGCGAGTCTTCGTGGAGGGCGAAGGGGGCGGCTTAGTACGCACGCGGAGCAAAGAGACCAGTCTAACCCCCCTCCCACACACACATTAACATGGATCACGTAAGTTGCGCGTGCATGACCGTCCTTCTCAAGCACTGAGCAACATCCTGGTGTCCATTTGCGCATCATCCCGTATTTATCGCCTTGATGGGGACGTCAGAGACGAGTGGCGGCAATCCGTTCACGCGCTTCGCGTTCGCTTCGGCCCGTACACAGGATAGCAGCGCCCATGCAGACGTCAAGCTCGAGGACACTGCTCAGCAGCTAGCGAGCTCTAGCGCCAAACGTGCGAGGAGCGACAAGAAGAAGAAGAAGAAGAGTGCTTCTCCCAGCCGTCCAACCAAGCTCATCAAGACTGAGCCTTCGTCAGAGACCAAGCAACGCATCGACATCTTCCAAGATGTGGAGACTGACAAGCGGCTGGAGCTACTGCTGGCGCTCTTTGAAGCGCGGACGAGCATGACCACACCCATCGACAAGTTCGGAACGCAGGTCTGCGTAGCACCCGGCGTGACCAGCGCCAAGGTCGAGCGCTTCCAGCTGCTGGTGGCGGCGCTGCTGAGCTCTCAGACCCAGGACCCGATCACGTACGCGGCGATGCAGCGACTGCATCAGCTCGGAGAAAACGACGAAGGTCTCACCATTGGGACCGTGCAGGCGACGAGCGAGGGGGCGCTGAGTGAAGCGCTCAAGCCCGTGGGGTTCTACCACCGCAAGGCGCAGCATCTCAAGCGCGTGGCTACCGTCTTAAGCTCTCAGTTCCACGGGGACATTCCTCGCTCGCTGGACGAGCTGCTGGCGTTGCCAGGTATCGGGCCCAAGATCGGCCGAGTCATCATGCTACTCGCGTGGGGGCAAGTGGACGGCATCGTGGTGGACACCCACGTGCATCGCCTGGCTCAGCGACTAGGCTGGGCATCGACGACAACCCCCGAAGACACGAGGAAGCAGCTGGAAGATTGGATCCCCCGCGAACACTGGGGCAAGCTCTCCCTCGCCGTCGTGGGCTTCGGCCAGACCGTGTGCACCGCGAAAACCCCGTCCTGCTCGACCTGCCCCTTGGCTCCAACATGCCCCAGCGCCTTCAAGGTAGACACATCACACGAGAGTAAGAAGCGCCGCACCTCTGAGCACAAGAACAAGAACAAGAAGACCGGCACTTGATCGAAGCCCCCTAGCCATCATAAAAAAAATAAAACCATTTCATTAATTGCAGCGACGTTCGCAGCAGCATCACAGAGCGTGCGACATCACTGCTGGGGCTGTTAGCTTGGCGATACATGATGCTTCCCACTCACACCCTCTCTCTCTCGCCGCTCCTACGCCGCCTGCGCGTACACTACGAGCAGCAGCAGGAAGCAGAAGCCCAGCGTGATGAGCGCCATCAGCGCCAGCGCGCGGTCCGACACCGCGTCCATGTTCTCGAGCTTGCGTCTGTGCGCCAGCATCTGCGTCGACAGCGATCGGTTGCTCGTGGGGCTGCTGCTGCGTGGCACCAGGAGGCTGCCCGCGGCCGAGAGCGACACCATCCAGCTGCCCACGGAGCGCAGCAGTTTGAGCGGCTCCACGCTGACCGTGAAGCCCCTGGCCACCTCCCCCAGGTCCTCGTCCTCCTTGCGGCGTCGTCGCTTCCGGCGGACCGAGGCGCCCTCGTCGAACTGCGGCCGCATGTCCTGGCGGGGCAGCAGGCCGCCCAGCTCCTCGTCCTCCAGGCTGCCGTCGCTCTCGCTCTCGCTGCCGCTGGCCATGAGCGGCTGCCGCAGCTTACCCGCGTCGTCGTCCATCACGGTGCAGCCCTTGCGCGGGTACGCGGCCTGGAAGCGGCCCCACACGGCGTCCATGGCGCCTCCTCTATTGCTAGTCGAGTGGCTGTCTGGTTCCGATAGTGAGGCCGCTTCAATGCTGCTTCGCCAAAGGACGCAGTACCGTGGGCTTGCATCATCAGTCTGTAGCTATCTACCCAGAGACTATTTTCCTGTGATAACCGATTCCAATTTCTTTTCTTTTCCAAGGTAGTAGGAACTCTTAAAACTCGTAGAATCGAATAATAGGTAAGATTGCACTGCATCGAATGGGTATATCATTTGATGCGACATTCCCTTGACATCCCGTAATCCGTTTGTGCAGCTCTCTATTCATTTCAACAGGTGCAGGGCCAGTCATGGAGAGCAGCAGCAACCTGCGCCGCGAGCTGCAGCAGCTCTCGCCCGCGCAGCTCCGGGAGCTGCTGAGCGCCAGCGGGCACGGGCAACTGCTGCGCGACGACCAAGAGCAGGAGCCTGCGGTGGCCGAGCAGATCGCGACGGAGGCCAAGAACGAGGGCAACGCGCTCTTCCGTCAGGGCCACATGCGCGACGCCGTCTCCGCCTACTCCCGGTCTCTAGACGTCGGTTTGCGCCTTCTGCATTGCCTACAGAGTTGCTCACGATTGTGTTTTTATGCTGCAATGTCTTGGGACTTTAGCTGCATTGAAATGGCCCCGAGCAACGCTATGTGTCTCTCGAACCGAGCTGCAGCCTACCTGAAGGTCCGGCATTGAACGATCATTCGCTGGAGTTGCAGTGCTCCTTGTCTCTGACTGCTTGCTATCGTGTTGCAAGTTAAAGCAGTTTGATCTTGCAGTGGCAGACTGCTCCAAGGCCATTGAGTTGGCCCCGACGATAAAGGTGCGGGCTTTTACTCTTTTTTTCTAGGTGCATGCACTTTTCATTGTGGTTACTTGGCTGACAACGAGTTGTACGCTTAGCCGTTGATGCGTAGAGCGACGGCGCATATGGCGCTGCAGCAGTTTGAACGAGCTGTTGCGGATTTGGTAGCAGCGCTGGAATTCGAGTCGCGGAACAAAGAGTGCTGTGCCAAGCTTGAAGCCATCGTGGATACCGCAACCGACGCGAAGGCTGACGCGGAACTGCGGAAAACAGGCGTTCGTGCTGCGGCGATCGTTTCTGTTCGTGAAGGCTGGTCGCAGAGGGCCGTGCGAGGCAACCCGGGCCCTGCCGCTGTGAACGGGCACACGCTTTTCAGAGGAGCCAACGGATGCATCTATCTGTTCGGTGGGAGGGCTGTGCGAGAGCAGAAACCCAATCTGTTTGTGCTAGACGAGAATGACGACTCAAGTTGGGATACAGTGCCCACTCAAGGAGCGGCTGCGCCGTCGTCACGGGCATGGCACTCGACCTCAGCAATCGGCAACAAGAGGAGCGAGATATTTTGCGTTTATGGCGGGGTGTCATCGCGGGGTGAAGACCCCACCGTGCATCTGCTGGCCCCGGCTTCACCTCGTGAATTCCAATGGATACAACCCCATTGTTCACAGGACCCAAAGGAGATTCCTGCACCTCGGTCAGGCCACGCAGCAGTCTCAGTTGTCGAAAAGACTGGCAACCGAGCTGTCTACATATTTGGCGGTCGAACGAAACGAGGAGTAAGCGACCAGATGCTGGTCTTACGGTGTGAGTTAGCACCTCCTAGTGCTGATAATTATGCAAACGGCTGGGTGGATGCGACTGTAGTTTGGGAGGAGGCGCCATGTCGCGATCAAGACAATAGCACCGAGACACGTTTCAGCTGGCCTTCTGCGCGGGATGGCCATTCGATGTGCTTGCTTCACAGTGCGGGAAATCCAGCGCCTCGACTCATTATCTTCGGCGGCAATGGCCAGCTCAACGACGAGAAGATGAACGACGTGTGGTTGTTTGACGTGGAGAAGCAGACTTGGACATTGTTGCAGTGTTCCGGAGATATCCCACCGCCTCGGTCTTACCACACGGCCCACGCCGTTGGCGAGTTTCTTTTCGTTGTTGGTGGTCGAACGCCCGAATCCGAGGATGGCAGCGTCTACATGCTGGACGTTGGGGGCTCCGAATGGCTCAAGGTGCCAATCCCGAGTGACCATGCGCTAACGCCTCGCGCGTGGCATTCCAGCGTTCTCACCGAAGCTGGCAAACTGTTCGTGCTGGGTGGTGGCACCTACCACGGTCCTCTGAAAGACGCGGCTACTCTTGACTTAAGCTACTTTCAAACGAAGGCACCTCTACTGCGCCATGTATAGTATGATAACCAAGTACCTCTCATAAAAAAAAATCAAATAGAGCTTAGCAGAGATTTTCATCGTTGCGTCTAGGCATGGGTGCCCCAGCAAGGCCCATGTTGCAACTTGACAGTCCGACATTGAGGGTAGCATACCAAGCACGCTCGCCAGTGTTTTCTTCCGAGTACCCCACGCATATATCGCTCTCCTCGTCGGTGACAGCTAGACGACTTTGACCCCACCAATGTTCTATTGGTGAACTCGTGAGTCGATCAATCACGTTTTCATCAGCATTTGCACCTTCTGGGACCGCAACAAGGGCCTCGACAGTGCCAGCTTTGCCTAGCGCCATAGCGATTTCTGTCTGATAATTTGAGGAGTTTGGAGTTGCTGCACTGAGTGCAATGCACTCACCGTTGATCGGTCGATGCCTTTCCCCAGCCAAGTCCCCACGCTCGTTCATTTGGATCAACAACGCGTAAGTCAATTCAAGAAGCAACCCTTATAAAGAAAACTAAAGCAGGCGTCCTACTCATTTCGCCTGCACGGCGGGCGCCTCGGGGAGCTGGAAGACGCGCTTCCGTGAGAACTGGGCGACGAGGTGCGAGTTATTGGCGGGATCGTCCTCTGGGGCTCCGTCGCGCAGGCCTTCGTCACTGCCCCCTTTGTGGTCAAAGCTCGGGCTCAAGAAGGCGGCCGACGAGTTGGACGGCGGGTCTTCAAGTGTCTGCAAGAACTGGTGCGACGACGTGGGCGGCGTATCGGGGGTGGGCATGGGGTCTCCCAGCATGGCGTGGCGGTAGCTGGCCTTGCGGCTCTTCCACTTGGTCATGACGGCCTCAAGACTCGAGCAGCCGTCCAGGAAGTTGGGCAGCTCGCCGCGCAGGCGGTTGTCGCGGAAGTCGGACTCCTTGAGGAACTTGAGGCGGGCGATGCTGCCCGGCACGCGGCCTTCGAGCGCGTTGTCGAAGAGGTAGAGGTACTCGAGGTCTTCGAGCTCGCCCAGCGTCTCCGGGATGGGTCCGTTGAGCTGGTTGCTGGACAGGTTGAGGAACTCGAGCGCCTTGCAGCAGCCGAGCGACGGCGGGATGACGCCCGTGAGCTCGTTGTTGCGCAGCGAGAGGAACACAAGCGACTGCAAGCGGCCAACGTCCGCCGGGATGCGGCCCGTGAGGCAATTGCCGCGCGCGCTGAACTTGGTGAGCTGCGTGAGCTGGCAGAGCGCGTCGGGCAAGGCCCCGCACAGGTTGTTGTGCTGCAGCTGTAGCGTCCGCAGACTCGGGAGCTTGCCCAGCTCCTTGGGCATGCTCCCGGACAGCGAGTTCTGGTACAGGTTGAGCTCCTGCAGCTGGTCGCAGGCGCCGATCTGGCGCGGGATGGCGCCCGTCAGGTCGTTGCAGCTCAGGTCCACGCGCTTGAGCCCCGTGAGCGCGCCCAGCTCGGCCGGGATCTCGCCGCGCAGCTGGTTCTTGGACAGGTCGAGCGCGCGGAGCTGCGGCAGCCGCGCGAGACTCGCGGCCGGCAGACACCCGCTGAGCTCGTTGGCCGGCAGCTCGAGCGCCACGACGTGGCCCATGACCACCTCGACGCCGAACCACTGCTCCGGGTCGCGCGTGGGCTGCTTCCAGCCGTCGCGGCGGCGCCAGCGGTCGCCGTTCAGCGCGTCGTACAGATCCACGAGCGCCGCCACCTCTGTCGCCGGGATGGAGCTCTGTCCTTGGCCCATGGCTGCTTGAAGGAGAGTGGGCTAGTGTCGCGACGCTGCCGTGGCCCGGCCTCTTATTCTCTCTGCCGCTAGAGGCGCAGTGGGCGGCGGTTTCTTCCCCCGTCGACCTGCTTTGAGCAGCACTGCGAGAGTGAGTGCGTCCGGCAGACGGAGACCAGACGCAGGCAGGCGTGTTGGCTATGCGTCAGTTCGGTGCGCAGCAGCAGCCATGAAAGCTGCCCGTGTTACTGCGAGCGTCACGCAAGAGCTGAGTCTGGCACGTTGTGGCCGCCCCATCTGGTCGACGCAGCGATCGATCCACTAATGCTGGCCACGACGCCGAAGAAAATGGAGGCCAAGGCGAGGATGCAATGGTGTGGGGAATACCGCAGCTACCGCTGGCTGCGTTCATTACGATTGACGCGAACTAATAATTAGGGGGGGACTGACTGACTAGCTGGTGGCCGGAGCGTGCGCTCCGCCCGCCTTATAGCGCGTAGCTCTGCTGATCCAGCGAGGGCTCGCGATTGCGCGACGGCACGGCCGTCGCCGCGTCGGACTGGTACTCCGGCACGTAGCGCGGCACGTACTGCGGGCGGTGCTCGTTGCCGGCGTCGGCCACGGCCACCTCGAAGTTGGGTCCGTTCACGGACGCAGCGGCCAGCGCCTTGGCGGCCAGCCGCTTCTGTTTGCGCTTGTTGAGGCTGTAATTGATGATGCTGTTCGCCGGGCCGGTGGAGCTGGGCGGCGCGTACGGGCGCGTGAGCTCTTCCTCGCCCGAGAGTGCTCCGCGTCGTCGGCGCTGGCGCGGTGCTGCGGCTTGGGGGTCGACGGGAAGCACGGGTATCCGCGAGTTCTCGGGCATGGGCTCCGGCATCGGCTCGCCGTGGCTGCGCGTGGACGTGAAGGACGAGTTGTGGCTGGAGCTGGCTGAGCCTTTAGTGAGCGAGGCCACGAGCTTGTTGAGGTCGAAGGCGAAGGCCGGCTGGAAGGTGTGCGGGTCCTTGGAGGGCGCGACACCGTCCAGCGCTGCGTTGAGGTCGCGGCGCTTGGCCACGGCCGGCAGGCGGCGCATGGTGGTGGTTCCCCACGCGGCGGCCACGGCTTCGTGCTCGAAGCCGTCGTAGTTGGCGAACGGCTCGCGGCCGGCCACGGCGTCGGCGGAGATCGGCACGTTGTAGTAGTTGCCGCTGCGCGTGCTGCGCATGACGGACGTGTAGCGCGACTCGACCATCATCTTGGTGAGGCGATCGGTGGCGAAGGTACTCCGGTCGAGGTGTTCGAGCGACCGAGAGTTGGCAAGTGCGGCCAGGCGGGTGGTGCGGTGAGGCCGGAGGTGCGCGGAGCGAATAAAATAACGGTCGGCCGCGTCTGTCGTAGCGGTGCCCACCAAGACGTGCTGCCTGCCTGCGTGCTGGTCGTCAAGTGCTCAAGTGAGTCGTGCCAACGTTGCTGGTGCTCCGGACGCTTGCTGAGGCCGCCCGCGTCTCTGGCCTGTCGTCGTTCCCTCGCAGCTCTCTCCCCTACAGGCTAGGTGTCTGCCCATCCGGTCGCCATTTCAGCAGCGGAGCGGACGGACACTTGGCCGCGGTGTATGAGCTGAGCTCAAGTCGCCGCGGGCCCGCGCCACCTGGCCAAAGCAGCCATGCCAATCTGATGGGCACGCGTGCGAGAGACAAGAGCCTCGCCGCTGTCTTGCACGGCACGCTGCCGCTCGCTTGCAGCCCGGCGGTGGTCTGCTGTTCCGACGGGCGGCAGCCTGGCGAGGCGGAGGCATGCGGTTCGGCGGCAATGAGATGTGATGCCGAGCCGCCCATAGACACAGGAGTGAGTTGGGGCTCCATGAACGAAGGGCCTTGGCGCAGCCTGAGCACGCTCTCGTCGTCGGAGTGGAGAGGCACAGCGCCCCGAGCGAGGCTCTATGTAGAAGTACGGTTTGCCGGGAAGTGCCGCAAAACGGTCTACTGGCCGTCACGGTAGTCGCCGCCCCGGAGCCACGCTTTGCAGCGCACTCGGTGCTACTTCGCCGCTGACACCTCGGCTCGCGTCGTTGGAACGGTGCCACGGCGGACACGTAACGCCGCCAATTTGGTTCAAGCGGGTTTGGCGTCGTCGATGCTGGTGGGACCGGCGCGCCGTGACCCCGGCAAGAGATGATCGCGCTGTGCAAGCACCAAGCGAGCGCCGGATGGTCGCTCCTCTGTCATCCGCGCCGTGCAAAGAAGTCCTGTAGGGCTGGGCGAAGACTACGGCTCACAGGCAGCAGCTCGCCTCACAACTTGCGAGTCGCAAGCAACCCGCGGCGTGACCTCCGTGGATAGTTCCGACCGAAGCAACGGGCACTCGGGCGCTGGTAATTACGTTGAAGTGGCCTAAGACCGCTCGGAGCCTCAGCCTGCTTTGAAGCAGACCGAGGCGATGCAGCTGAGGGGCGTCTATCCGAGGAGATGAAGAAGACGCGCAGCGAACGTCTCGAGCACATCGTTGCCACTTGCTTGCGGGTCGGTTAGCGTGCGTGCATGTATCCACCCGCGCCGCTGCAGGATACGACGTCAGAACTGCAGGAGGCGAAGCGGCCCGCCAAAGGGTGGTGAACAAACCGATCCTGGAGGCACAACACAAATCCAGCGTTAATCAATTGGCGCTCGTCTTCTACAGCGGACGCGCATCAACGGCCTAGTCCTTCATTTGCACGTCAATCTGCCCCAGCGCCGGTATGTATTAATACTGTCACTCCCCCAAGTAATATTTTCCTATTTTTTTACTTAACTGACGATGACGCCCAGTAAAACCAGGAAAAGAGCACCCGCGCCTTACAAGAAGAAAACCACCGGAGCGACGGGCAAAGCGACGGCCGGCGCCAAGAAGACAACGACGACAAAGATGGCCAAGGTGCCGTCCAAGATGAAGAAGAAAGCGGACGCATGGGACCACGACGACGAGGTCCTGGTTGCTGCCAATGAGGAAGAGGGCAAGGGCATACCCAAGCAGAGCATCGAGCAGATCTACCAGAAGAAGAGCATCTGGAGCACATTCTGTTGCGGCCCGATACCTACGTGGGCTCTATCGACAGGCCTCTTTAATGGAGGGAATTCCCTCTATAGCCTATATTAAGCTAATGGAGGGACATCAAGAAATAGGTATAGTGAGGGACGACGTTTTCTATAGTAATCTTCTACAAGACAGACTGGTTCTTTACCCAGGCAAAGCGGTCATTTGAGGTTTTCCTAAACAAAACTAAAATAAGGTTTTACAGGCAAACGCCACGATGCCGTAGTTTGACTCCGTCTTACTGTTCATCTTACTAGCGTACACAATAGGCTGCCATCCGTTACCCTCGTCCTGCGTCATACAGGCGTGGTTTAACGCCACAATTATACCACCCAAAGTGGTTCAATGGTGGAAAGCGACGTAGCCACCGCCTGCAGCAGTGATTTCAGTGTCACCGTATGCGCAGACGGCGTCAGAGTCTGTAGTCGGTCCACGAAACACGTATTAGGGAAGCTGATGGTTTCCTTGGATCCCTTGCTTGTATTTGTGCTGATTCAGAAGTGAGCTTCTAGTTTGGCTGAGTACCAGCTCCAAGTGAAGTACCGTGGTGTGGTGTATGAAAACGCAACTTTTGGGGCGCCTATCCTAGGCTGCCTAATTGAGGTACTTGGGTACACTCAGCTCGACTCGATAAGTTCGACGCGGCTAAGTACGATTCGACTTGGCGAAAGTTCG
>JAGDFM010000312.1:0-26299 GCA_019155715.1 Phytophthora pseudosyringae
CTACAAGTGCTACCAATAGATTCAGAGAGTGTGGTATATGGCCACTGTCTATGGTGCAACTCAGAGCACGCTTAGCGTTGTATAAGGGTGGCGGTGTCAAGGGTGACATCGGTACAGCTACGTGGTTAACCCACCGAGAATCTGTTATCGAAGAAGTTCGTAACGAGATTCTGCTGCTTCCTCCGGTTCCCGTTACCGGTAAGAAAAGGAAGCGTACGACGGTAGACGTCGCTGGGCGCCTCGTTACGAGAGAGCGGCTAGTGGCAGGTGCTTACGACTAAATATTTCTAATCGTGCCACGAATTGGTCTTAGCCGTAATGAGAAAAAATAGGAGGATTGTTTTCTGCTGCAGAACTTCTAAAGTTTAAGTGACTGTAACCAACAAAAATATGCGCGGTGTAGGTTTATTTTAGGTAGTTCCAGTAGCAATATCCCGTTCTTGATGGCTCTGGTACGGACGTGGCGGAGCTGTCGAGTGTCTCGGTCTCATTGACGGACATCAACGGCGCGTCCATGACGGACAAGGTGTCTCTGAGTGCGAGCTCGTGCACGAAGGGTGCCAGGCAGTTCGCGTTGTCTTCGGGCGGATCCCAGTCCACGCCGACGACGTCTCCACCTGTGACTGACACGTCTGCGCCGTCAACGGCCCAGACGCAGTCTCCTGCGACGTTGCCCAGTCGAGCCCCAACCGCTCAGACGCAGGCACCCACTGTATCTACGTCGACTCCTTCTGCTACGACTGCTTCGCCCTCTCAGCAGGAGCAACAACCGCAACAGCGCCAGCAGTGGGTCACTACCACCAATGGCCAGCAACGGGGTGGATACGACCATTAACTTCCACATGGCATTCTCATCCCCGACAGCGATGGAACTGTCAATGGGACTCGGGAACAACATGCTGGTACCAGGTCCAAGCTATGCCACAGTGTGGCAGCCATACGGCGGCGTACATGTGCAGCGCAACGAAAATGTCTGTCAGTCAACCTTTGGTCTGTAGCGATTGCCCATAGCGACATATCGGCAAGAAAACAGGAGAATTCTCAGCGTGTGGTCCCTTCTGCAGGCCTCAACTCCAATTGAACTCGACACTACGACCACGATCGCATGTGCAATTACATGTAGTTTTCATTGAAGGGGAGTGCACGTTCAGCCGGTGGACGACAGTACATGTACATACACATGTACTTATCACAGCGTCGCATCGAACGAGCACTTGTGGTGGAGTGTTGAGCCTTGGCATTCTACACACTGTACATTGTACCCTGCTGAGGCTTATCAAAAGAAACAATAGTTTGAGACGTGAAGCTATTGCTTGGCCCTCCCAGCGAGCGTCGATTCGGCCGTGCTTGCAGGTGGATAAACCACGAAGCTCATTAAAGTAGTCCACATGACGTAAAGGGACAGCAGCTTATGCGAGCAAAGTGGGGACACATCGGACGGCATCCCCTCAGTAAAATAAGTGGTGCTGATCCCATCCTCCTGCCGTTGCGACTTTGCTACGAAGACAAGCCCTATCATCATTCTGGAATTTCCTCGCACCACCGTCGTCGTAGAATTCAAGCATGAAGTTGTCCGCGACGTTCGTGCTACTCGCCACCGCGACCGCGCTGGTGGCGTCCAAGCCCAGCCAAAGCTTCCAAGGCGACCAACGCTCGGGTAGTTACAGCTCCGGGAACTCGAGCACTGTTGGAAGCGGCTCTGATAAGTCCCAGGCGCCAACCGTGGTGCCAACAGCGACACCTGCGCCATTTACAACTGCCCCATCAACAACGGAGCCCGTGACGGATGCGCCCTCGGCCTCTCAACGCTCGGACTCTTCCAGCGGAAGTGCCGGTGCTCAAACAGGTCAGCATGGAGGAAGCGCCACCGACGTGGAGACGCCTTTGCCGACGTCGCCTCCTACCATTTCCCCCGAGACGACTGCACCATCAACGACTTCTCCCCTTGTCGAGTCGCACGTGGGGTCGTCGAGTGGCAATGGCGGTAATCAGAGCACGCAACAGGCTTCAACCTCGACGAGCGGGAACGGAGAGTCTTCAAGCCCTGGAAGCTCTAATGATGAAGCGACCCAGTCGCCGACGAGTCCTCCTTCGTTTGCCCCCGCAACGACTGCTCCGCCCACTGACGTGTCGAGAAGCGCCGCTGGCTCTCAGGCCACGCAAGACTCGACTGCAGCAAGCGGAAGCGAAGCTGCTCATCAGGACTCAAACCCCGGAAGTGTTTATAGCGACTTGAACCAGCCGACGACGGCCCCACCTACCGTTATCCCCTCGACGACGGCTCCACCCACGGAGCATCAACGAGGCTCGTCAAGTGGCTCTCAGACAACGCAACTGGGCTCAGCCTCTGCAAGTGGCAGCAACGGGACCCAAGCTTCTAGCCAGTCCTCGAGCTCTAAGAATGGAGAGGAACCCACGCAGTCGCCGACGATGCGTCCTACTGCTATTCCAGAGGCGCCGGCTCCTCCGGTCGAACATCAATCGAGCTCTTCAAGCGGCAGTGACAGGGCTCAGGCGTCTCACCAGAACTCAAACTCTGGAAGCGTTGAGGGCTGGACTAACGCGCCAACGATCCCTCCTACGCTCGCTCCTGCGACGTCTGTTCCTCCGACTGAGCAGGGATCGAGCTCGTCTAGTGGAAGTGGGTCATCTCACCAAGACTCGAGCTCTGGAAGCGTTGAAAGCCCCACGACCTCGTCAACGGCTCCTCCTGCGACGACTGCTCCTAATACCGAAGCTCCTTCAGTCACGCAGCCGACCAACGCCTCGCAGACATCCCACCATGACTCAGCCTCTGGAAGTACTGAGGAGAACAAGACGCAGGCACCAACGATGCCCCCCACAGTGACGAAGGCCCCCGTGACGACGACTCCTTCGACCACCCAGCGATCGGGTTCTTCCAGTGGTACCAACGCAGACCAAAAGGAACACCATCAATTGAGCTCTGCCGGTGGAAGCAAAGAGACCGAGGTTTCGAGCTCAGGAAGTACTGGAGACAAGGTGACACGGTCCCCAACGATGCCTCCGACCGTTATCCCTAGAACGAAAGCTCCAGTAACGACGGCACCTTCCACAGTGCAACCATCGAGCTCGTCGAGCGGCAGCGCGACCGCTCAGCATGACGCGACCTTTGCTAGCGGAAGCGAGGAACCGTCTTCAAGCAGCGGAGCCGGTCACGGCAAGGAGCCGCTACCTACCATGCCCCCTACCGTTGCCCCTAAAACGAAGGCTCCTGCCACAACAGCTCCGTCAGTATCATCGGTCGGCGGTGAGGCTACTCAATCATCCGAGAGTGCTGGAAGTGGAAGCAATGAGACTCAGAGCCCGAAAAGCGGAGACGGAAAGACCCCATCACCGACGATGCCTGCCGTCGTTCATCCGGCGACGAAAGCCCCCGTGACTACTGCTCCGTTATCCACTGAGCAGTCATACTCATCGAGCGGTACAAATGCTACTCACGACAACGCGGGGTCTGGGACTGAAGACGATGAAGCCCAGCAGGCTTCTCACCAAGATTCCAAGTCCGGACACGAGAAGACGCTGTCTCCGACGATGCCTCCTACCGTACTCCCCGCGACGAAGGTTCCGACAACGACGGCTCCCCCGACCAAGCCGGAGTCAAGCTCATCGAGTGACGGCAATCCCGTCCAAAAGACCCAACAGGTGTCGAGTCTTTCGACTCAAAATGCCGATGCTGTGGCTTCTGAGCAGGACTCGGCGACTTTGCAGACTGAGGGTGCACTTGGCCACAAAAGCTCTGGAGTTACCAACTGCGCGATGTGAAGATAACGGACCGGACCTCTGCTAGTACACAGACAAATGGTGGTGCGAAGTAAGCACTCCAGAGATTCAATTGATGGGCGTTGCTCACAGCGCCAGCGTATTCCTTCGCGAAAACGTTGATCAATGATCAACGTTAATGAGCATCTTCATTTACAGGTCATCCGGAGGCAGAATGCCAGGAGACAACTGGGAGAGACTATGGGCTGGGTGACGGCTCGAGAGCGAGGAGTTTGTTACCAATTTTCCAGATGGCCCAACCGTTGATCGTCAACTTGCGATGCTGCAAAGTGGGCAAAAGACAAGAGCGTTGGGGGCGGGCGATGAGCCGGTCCGTGACTTCTTCGAGTTACCGGTCGATGTCACGAGCTCGATTAAATACGTGAGGCTCACGGGTCGTAGCAATGGTCTGTGACCATGAACGCTTCAATGAATTGCGCTGCTGCTGCTCAGTTGCCATCCGTACGGCGCGAAGGAAACCCGACACCGTCGTGCCATCGAACGAGCACCCGTCCAAATTGTAGCAGATGCAGTAAGCAGTGCTCATCGTACACGTGAAACTTTCACTGAAAGAGATAGAGTGTACCAAGCAACAATGGGGACACTTTACCATTGACTCGTGCAATTCCATATTTTAGTACTGAAACTTATGGTACTGAAACGAACATCCTGACAAGGGTAACCTGTCTGGTCGAGCATTGTCCGAGTAACAACGTTGCAACTCGAGGGCCACTGCATGAGCAGAGTGATAACGCCTGCAATGACGCGGCCACTCACCATGCAGAGAACAATCCTTCCATCAATGAAGCTCGGGCCGCAGCCGACTTAGTTCACCGGGGATGCGAGCGAGCCGGCTTGCCAAGCGACAGAGACTCGCCGAGAGGCAACATCGACAATCGTAGCGCGACGCTACCATTCTCGTTCTTGATCCCCAGCGGGTCCCGAGTCATCGGCGGTCGCCGTTGCCCTTTGCCTAGATCGGGCAGCACTGAACCAGCACCGACCGATTCGATTCGCGCTCGTCTTTCAAATTCATTCGGGGTTTTGCCTGCTTTCAACCACATCTCCACAAACTGGTATCTGGCCGATAGTTTCAACAATGAAGTCACCGTCCTCGCTCGCCCTCCTCGCCACGTCAACTGTGCTTGCACTCGCCAATGCTGAAGAGTATTTCACCGGAGACGGCACCGCCTACACGCTCGGCGACACCAGCTCTGGAAACTGCAACATGATGTCGGCTCTTAGCTTCGCCACTACCGACTACGCCGCTCTGAACAACGAGCAGTGGGGCGGACTTCAGAACTGTGGCCGCTGTGCCGAGGTGTCGTGCGCCGACTCGCGCTGCGCCGACCGAACCAAGTCCGTCGTGGTGCAGCTCCTGGATCGTTGCCCCGAGTGCAAGCACGGCGACCTCGACCTGTCCCCGACGGTGTTCACGGCGCTCACCGGCTCGACGCCGTCCCGGTACACAATCAAGTGGAAGTTCGTGGACTGTCCCGTGACGGGCAACGTCAACTACTGCCTCAAGGGCGGCAGCAGCAACTTCTGGACGGCCATCCAGCCCACGAACGTGGCGACGGGTGTCACGAGTCTGAAGATCAACGGCAAGGCCGCCAAGATGCTGGATGGTGCCTACTACTACCTTCTTGATGGCGCTGGTACGGACGTGGCGGAGCTGTCGAGCGTCTCGGTCTCATTGACGGACATTAACGGCGCGTCCATGACGGACAAGGTGTCTCTGAGTGCAGGCTCGTGCACGAAGGGTGCCAGGCAGTTCCCGCCATCTTCGGGTACATCACCGTCCAAGCCCTCGACCAACACGACGACCCCCACCATAACGCCGAAGCCAACCACTTCCTCTCCGACGATGGCCCCGACGGAGGTGCCGACTGTGACCTCGAAGACCCCGACTGCCACTACGCCTACGCCTTCGCAGGAACAGCAGACTTCTGCCCCTGTCTCGACCACATTGACGCCCAAGGCGACGACCATGACTCCGACGGCGACGGACGCCCCTGCCCCTACGCCGACCACGGAGCAGTCCGGTTCGGGTGACGATGACTCTCAGCCTGGCCAGCAGGACATGGGGCCCGCTAGTGGGAACGACGTGACCCAGCAGGATCCGACCCAGCAAGCCTCGAGCTCTGGAAATGAAGACAGCCCCGAACAGAGTGTTGAGCAGGGCCCCAGCTCGGAAAGCAACGATGTCGAGACGCAGGCGCCGACCACGACCCCTTCGACGACTGCCCCCAGCGTCGAGCAGCCAAGTTCCTCCAACGAGGGCGACGAAACCCAGCAGCAGTCTAGTGCAGATGGCGAGACTTCGACCGCGCCCGACGTTCCTGCCACGGTTGTGTCTTCCTCGCCCTCTTCTTCTGCCTCGCAGCAGTCGGGCTCCACACCTGGAGACGACGAGACCCAAACGCCCGAACAGCAGCAGTCAACCGCTGCAAGCGAGGACGGCCAGATTGAGTACTCAACGTCCGCGCCGACGCTGCCTGCTACCTATTTGGCGGATGCTCCTACCACGCAGCAGTCGGGCTCCAGCGTGGGTGGTGAGACGGAGACGTCTTCGTCCAACAATGGCACCCCAGACCAGGAGTCTCCTGTGCAGGAGTCCAACTCGGCGAGCATGGATTGTAACACCGACAACTCGACGTCGACGCAGCGGTCGGGCTCCACGTCCGAGAGCGGTGAGACTCCAATGCTCCAGCAGGGCGTCAATTCGGCCGGTAGCGATGAGCACACTGTCGACCAAGCCGCGAGCGCCGTTGGCACAGACGATGTGACTCCTCAGCCGGGCTCGGCGGCCCAGAACGACGAGGACCAGACCGCCCGGCAGACCTCGAGCGATGTTGGTGCCTCCGAGTCCACTGAGCCGGCCAGCTCGACGAGCAACGATAACGGTGAGACCGAGCAGGACACGTCGAACGGCAACGCAACTGAGGCCCCCGGCAGCATTGGAACTGCCAACTGCCCCATGTGAGCAGCAAACCTGCACCGTGCGGGTAGTAGAAAAACATTTGTGTCGTACAAGTAGAAGTGTCATATCCTATGGCTCAAAACTAGGATAAGTGTCCTCAACATGTCAAGCATTTGCCACGGACTGCAACAACTCTCGAGCAAACAGACGCCGTGAGATTGGCGATCTTTCTTGTCGACAATTGACGTGCGTGTCAGCGCCAGCGCCAGCAGATGGAGGGCAGGACATCGTGCCACTCTGATGGGGTGACCTTGTGGCTGCTCTGAGCCGTCCACCTGGCGCGTCTTATCCATCTGTCCGTCCACGGACGCGCTTTAGCAATCACGTCAAGGCACCGAGTGGCGACCATCGGCTGTTCGAGCGGCTGGGGGCGGACTTGTTATCCGCGCCCCTTTCCTACATCTTCATGATGAAGACTTCATCAGGAATGCAGCAAGAGTTCAGACCGCGTGAAAGCGGAGAGCGGGGTGCAGCTCCTCACCGAAGATCCATCAACGAATACCCGTTGGCTTTGCCCTCGGCTACCCAAGAAATGGGTCACCACATGGACAGGTCGTGACTGCGCATGGACTTGGCCCGAGCAGCGTGGGTTATAATATCCTCGCCACCTACAATTCGTGTTCGTGTGGTTTTGCCCGTTTTCCGAGGATTGTTCCCTGAATTTCGGTTTCGATGCCGCGCCAATGGCTTCAGGCGCCGGGGTCTTCCACCGAATGGCGTCGATGCCATCGCAACTTGACCGGCAGGTTCAGCCGTCCTCGATCGTCCTCGATTTCGGTACGGAGCGGTGCCACCGCTTTCTGTCCCGACAGGTGCGCCGGTCGACAGGCACTATGGGTCCGCGCCACCAGCTGGGCTCAGGCTGTCCAGCCGGCAAAGATGGCCTCTTCCTACAGGCACCCGCCCTCTGCCTGCTCTCTGCAAGTGGTACGAAGCGGCAGGCTTTCGTGTCGTCCTCGGTTTCCGGCATTCCCACTTTTGCCGTCCGTCGAGCACTTGACTCGAGGTCGGACTGTATTCGCGTCGTCGGACCTTTTTCAAAACTATTGTAGCATGAAGGCGTTCACGCTGATCGCGACGGCGGCCGCCCTGACGGTCGCTAGTGCCGACGAGTACTTCACGGGCGACGGCACCGCGTACACGCTCGGCCAGACCAGTGCCGGCAACTGCAACATGATGTCGGCCCTCGACTTCGCCACGACGGACTACGCCGCTCTGAACAACGAGCAATGGGACGGTCTCCAGAACTGCGGCCGCTGCGCCGAGGTGTCGTGCGCCGACGACCGGTGCGCCGACCAGTCCAAGTCCATCGTGGTGCAGATCCTCGACCGCTGCCCGGAGTGCAAGCACGGCGACCTCGACCTGTCCCCGACGGTGTTCACGGCGCTCACCGGCTCAACGCCGTCCCGGTACACCATGAAGTGGAAGTTCGTGGACTGTCCCGTGTCGGGCAACGTCAACTACTGCCTCAAGGGCGGCAGCAACAACTTCTGGACGGCCGTGCAGCCGACCAACTACGCCACGGGCGTCCAGAGCCTGCAGATCAACGGCCAGGACACGACCATGCTCGGCTCGGCCTTCTACTACGTGCTCGACGGAGCCAGCCAGACCCAGACGGACCTGACCAGTGTCACGATCTCGATGACGGACGTGAACGGCAACTCGATCGAAGACACGGTGTCGCTCACGGCCGACTCGTGCACGGAAGGCGCCAACCAGTTCCCCTCGGGCGGATCAACCTCGCAGACGTCTCAGCAGAGCACCCCGACGACGAAGAGCCCGACGCCGACGACTGCGGCACCCACGACGGCACCCACGACGCAGGCTCCGACGACCGCCGCACCGACGCCGACGCCGACGGAGACCCCGGCTCCAACCACGCAGACGCCGTCCCCCACCACGGTGCGTCCCGCAACATCTGCACCTGTTACCACTGCCCCGCCGTCTCAGCAGCAAGAGTTCTTACCCACTACCGTTCCTGTGTCCATCACGTCGACGCCGACCACGGCCCCTCCTCCGACAACTGCGCCTGTTGCTACCGTTGCGCCTTCAACTACCGCTCCGCAAACTCCTGCTCCGCAAACGACTGCTCCATCAACCACCGCCCCGCAAACCACGGCTCCGTCAACTCCTTCTCCTGTGACGACTTCTGAATCGTCTACCACGCAGGACACGAAGACCGCGAGCGGAAGCGACGCCGGCCAGCAACAATTCAACGTGACCGGCACGGTCGAGCCTGAGACCACGACGGCCCCGAAGAAGGCGTCGAAGACCAGTGGCAAGACCACCGGTACTAGCAGCACGACCGCCGATGACGAGTACACGCACCAGCAGGAGAAGACCGCCGAAGGTCCTGCTGCTACCACGGCTGCTCCGTCGACCGAGCAGACCGCGGACAGCCAAGCTGCCGATGATGCCCAGACGGTCACCACCAAGTCCAAAGAGACATCGAACGGCACGGACCCGCTGCTCATTGTCCTCTCGACTCTAGGTGCTGTTGGCATGGTGGCGCTCATTGTCGTTGTGGTGAAGGCCAAGAGGAAAAACCTCCGGGAAGAGAAGGGTCGGGACATGGAGGCGCCGTCCATGATAAGCGTGCAGTCTTTCGACGTGCAGATCACGCCTTCTGACAGGAGACAGGCTTTGGCTGGCATCCTATAGATCAACCGATCGACGAACCGCCGTAGTGTAGTTTGAAGGGCTTATGACCTCCATTAGCTTTTTTATTCGTGCGTGTAGATGCGTCTAGAGTGTTTGAGCGCCATGTCGTAACAGGAGAACTAGCGTCAAAACCATTTGTCTCCCCACCCTTTCATTAATGTATCCTAGTCTAATTCTACCTCTTCTACGCCTAGCGATTTTTTCGCCGTCCGCAGCATACTCAATCCTAGTCTAATCCGACGCCTGCAGCCTTGGCAATTGTTTGGCCAAGTCCTCAGCCCCGTTTAGCATACTTTGTTCTAGTCTAATTCTACGTCTTCTACGCCTACAGCCCTGTTGCGCTCTTATACTAAAATCGCCGACTTTGGCTCGGAAAACAATAGCAGCGGCACTTGGCGGTTTTTCTTTACGAACAAACGCCACTAAGGCTTGGCAAGAAATAGCTTAACAGTTTAGGCAAGAGAGAGAGAGAGTGAGAGAGAGAAAGCGGAACTCGTTGTGGATACATGTATACGCGGGGGCGACCATCAAATCTGTACATGTACGTGTATTGGTTCAGGTGTGTATGTACACGACCAATCGAGTGTTTCGTGTTCTTGCCGATGAGCGACCTTGCCGAGCAGCGACGACTTACAGAGCGAATGCATCAGATCACTATGTAACACAGCACAGCACAGCCCAAGCTGGAGCTTCCGCTCGGTCCACCCCCCTGTTGCCCTTTTGCTAGCGCTGATGCAACACGACGCCAAAGAGCGTCAGATCACGGAGGAGACAGCAGTGCTACAGTATCGAGTGCTACATATGTACATGTGCGTGTTTCACCTTGTCGGGGGAAAAGTGTACAGTCGTGCACCTCATTTTCGGCAGGGCGGACCATATCGAAACCTAAAACTTATATGATTTGCAGGAGTGATTTTGACTCTCAAATGCGTTCAAATTCCTATAGACTATCTCCGGCTATACGTTTATAGCGGTGACGAAAACGAGGTGCACAACTGTATCACTGACTCACCATCCAGGAGCGTGGTTGTTCGAATGAAAAGGTTGACTTTGCGCCTTCTGTGCCCTCGAAGCGTAACGTCGCGGGGACACACACCACATCCCTGGTCGTTCCTTGAGCTGGTCTGCCGTCTTGGCAGCGCCAAGGTCGTGTGCTCTCCTGCCCTCCTTTCCACCCTGCGTTCTTGTCGCGCTGCTCCCCAGACTCTCACTTCTCAATTCGACTTCAAACCGACAAGATGGTGGGCGTCCTGCACTACTCCGCGCTTCTCGCTCTGGGCGTCACGGCCGCTTCCGCCGGCCAGACGTACTTCCAGGGCGACGGCACCCCGTACGACCTCAGCGCCGTCGGCATGGGCAACTGCGCCTTCATGTCGTCCTGGAGCCAGGCGTCGACCAACTACGTGGCCGTGAACCAGGCGCAATGGGACGGCCTGACGCACTGCGGGCAGTGCATCGAGGCCACGTGCATCGACCCCAAGTGCAAGGAGAACACGGCGGTGACGCTGCAGGTCGTGGACCGCTGCCCCGAGTGCAAGTACGGCGACCTGGACATGTCCCCGAGCGCACTCACCAAGATCGTGGGCCACAACCCGGGCCGCATCAAAATCGGCTGGAAATACGTGGACTGCCCGAATCCGGGCACCATCAAGGTGTGCCTCAAGCAGGGCAGCAACCCGTGGTGGGTGGCCATCCAGCCCACGAACACGCGCATCGCCGTCAAGGGCCTGGCCATCAACGGCAAGGCCGGCAAGCTGCTGGACGGCGCCTTCTACTACCAGATCGACAGTGCCGACGAGGTGCCGTTCAACAAGCTCAAGGTGGATGTCACCTCCGTCAAGGGCGACGTCGTCTCGGGCACGTTCTCGATGACCGTGGGCAAGTGCACCGACACGAAGCAGCAGTTCTGAGGAGCGCAGCGCCGACGTGAGGAGTGAGTCCGTACGGCAGCAGACGCGAGCCTTGGCTCTCTAGCCTGCAACTATGACGTGAAAAATATCAACTGTTTCGTTTTACTGTTCGATGACCACCTCCCACCATGTTCAACATGCTGACCAAAGCTACAGTGCTGAATTCGTCTGCAGGCTCAAGGACTTGGCGGCCAGGGCGTGTGCAATGCAGCACGAGGATGTCGGGCTACGACGGTCACTCAAGCGGGGAACCCAACGCTGCAACAAGGCCGTGCATCCACCAGCTGCCGCTTGCGTCCTCGCGCATGGCAAGATGTCAGCCTGCCGTCCTCTGCGTCCGTGACGGCCATCTGCCTTCGCTGTAAGAAGCTGGCAGCTCGGTTCCAAGCGCCCACCGCCGCCGTCACGGATACTGTTGAAAGGACACGCGAGGGCTTCAGCTTTGGTCCCACGCCTTGACCGGCGTGCCCACAACCTCGCGATGCGCGAAAGCAGCTGGACGGGCGTCATTGATGCGTGCGTCGTGCACCGCCTCGGTCTCCATGCCAGTGGCCACCGCGTTGGAGTCCGTGCCACCGCCAGTCTCCCTGCTTCTGCGTTGGTCCGCCCACTTGGAGCTTCCAAGTTGGAAGGCCCGACTGGTTCGAGTTTGATTCCTGCTCCGTGTGATGGTCCATGTGGTGGCCTCGACGCCGTCGTGCTGATCGGCTTGAGCAGACGCTGAAGCCTCGATACTCCACGTGGTTTCCACGACGATGGCGCGCGTTAAACGCGCAGGGGGAGCTGCGTCCGCTTGGCACTGCAAAGGCGTCTTCGAGCTCGTGGGTTGTCACCGGCTCACGCAAGTCCAACAGCCTTGAAGGCGCTGCAACAGTGCCCCGTTAAATCCATAAAAACGATGATGCATCGATCAGTTGTGCTGCTCGTGAACCAGACACTTGCCGCCAGGTGTTCGCTGTTCGTCTGTTGCACATCGCGCAAGTCTTGCCCGGGTAGACTCCACTAGCAGCACCCTCTGCTGGGCGTCATGCGCCTGCTGTCGGCTCTGCCTTGCTGCCTCGCTGGCATCGAGCAGCTCACTTCCCATTTCGCTGTGCACATCCGACATCCTCTGTAAAGGTTATTCCTCCAGCACCATGGTTGCGGCGTTCCGATTCACTGCAGCTCTGCTCGGCGCAACGGCGGCGTTCGTCTCCGCAGCGGACGAGTACTTCGAGGGCGACGGTACCAGCTACACGCTCAGCCAAGTCAGCAGCGGCAACTGTAACTTCATGTCGGCCACCCCGACCGCGTCCACCAACTACGTCGCGCTGAACCAGGCGCAATGGGACACCCTCGGCAACTGCGGACGCTGCATTGAAGTGTCCTGCGTCGACGCGCAGTGCACCGCGCAGAACAAGACGGCCGTCGTGCAGGTGCTCGACCGCTGCCCGGAGTGCGCGCACGGCGCGCTGGACCTGTCACCGACCGTGTACAAAGAGATCACGGGCCTGGACCCCAACCGCCTCACGGTGCGTTGGCGCTTCGTGGACTGCCCGGACCCGGGCACCGTGCAGGTGTGTTTGAAGGAGGGCAGCAACGCCAATTGGATCGCCGTGCAGCCGACGAACGGTGCGGTCGGCGTGGAGAGCGTCACGGTCAACGGTGCGACCACGACCATGCTGGACGGCGCGTACTACTACGTCTCGAGTGCGTCGGGTGCCGATCTCTCGGCGGTGAAAGTGGCAATCACCTCGATCAGCGGTGACGTGATCTCTGGTACCTACTCGCTCACGGCGGGCAAGTGCACGGACACCAACAAGCAGTTCGGCAGTGGCTCCACTTCGCAGTCGACGTCGCAGACCTCGGCCCCGGCATCCACGACGGCTACCCCCAAGTCAACCACTGCAGCTCCTAAGGCTACGACAGCCACGCCATCGACCACGGCTCCGACTCAGACCTACAGCAGCAGTGCGTCCAAAGAGAGCTCGAACGAGGAGGACCACCAGACCGACCAGAGCTCGCACTCCGATGAGACGCAGGGCGAGGCGTCAGCGGCTATGACTACTCCCGAAACTACGACCGCTACGTCTGAGGCCACGACAGCTACACCGGAGGCTACGACAGCCACACCAGAGGCCACGACAGCCACACCGGAGGCCCCCGCTGCATCTACCGACGCGCCGAACCAATCCGGCGACACGTCCAAGTGCCGCGTGAGAGGCCGTCGCCACCGCAACTAGCCGTCCATAGTTCGCTCGCCTGTCCGTCCGTCGTATCCGTTCTTGTCGAGCGTTGCGTTTTCGCATCGTGTGTTCGTAAGTCCCCGTCCGTTCGGAGGGGCTCTATCTAATAGACTTCTTGTCCACGTTAAACCCGCTCAAACGTCCAGCCGCTCTGCCAACGGTCCGCGGATCGATCGGGTTCTCTTCGCCACATGCTCGAGTTGATCCCACCGCACCTTGACTGACCAGACGACGCCCTCGGAGGCTGACGACGGCCCCAGCTGGCGTGAGCCGTGCTGCACCTGAACGTATCACACCTGCGTCGCCATCTGCGACGCTGGAGCTGCGTGCGTCTTTGATCTGATGCAGACGGCATCGGGTCCATGCAAAAAGCGCACCGAGACTCGTCCAGCTTTGTGCAATTCACCGACGGGTTTCGCTGGCGCCGCATTTCTGTGGGCTCGACACTCCGGAGTTGCCGTGGGTCAAGTGCGCGAAACCTCCTTCCGACGAGCGGCCCCAGCTGGCATCCCAGAACCGGGCGCGCGAGTTGCTCGGCACCTCGGTCTCGGATAGAGGAAGATCAAGCGTGCCAAATGCATGGCAGCAAGACACCCGGCCAGCCGTTGGCAGTCCTGGTCGGTCTCTCTCGACGTTCCCCCGCTTGGAGGATGTCGACATCGAAGGCGGTTGTCACTTTCCAATTGGCATTCGACTCGAACGATGGCCTTCCGTACGTTAGCAGCGCTGAGCTGGACGGCCGCCGTGGTCTCGGCCGAATACTACGAAGGGGACGGCACGAGCTACACACTTGGCGACACCAGCAGCGGCAACTGTAACTTCATGTCGGCCATCCCGACGGCTTCGACCAACTACGCCGCGCTCAACAACGACCAATGGGACGGTCTCCAGAACTGCGGCCGCTGCGCCGAGGTGTCCTGCATTGACGACCAGTGCGCGGACCAGACCACCACCGCCATCGTGCAGATCTTGGATCGATGCCCCGAGTGCAGCTCCGGCGACCTGGACCTGTCCCCGACAGTGTTCAAGAACATCACAGGCTCGGACCCCAGCCGGCTGACGATCCGCTGGAAGTTCGTGGACTGCCCCAACCCGGGCAACATCGAGGTGTGCCTCAAGACCGGCAGCAACGGGTACTACGTGGCCGTGCAGCCCTCCAACACCCTGGTCGGAGTGGAGACCGTGACGATCAACGGCGAGTCGACCACGATGGTGGACAGCGCCTACTACTACCTGATCGAGAGCACCAGTGAGGTTGACCTGACGTCAGTGGCCGTCTCGATCACGTCCGTCGAAGGGGAGACGGTGGAAGGAACCTACTCGCTGACGGCCGGCGAGTGCTTGGACACCAACCAGCAGTTCACCACGAGCAGCAGCAGTCAGATAAGCAGCCAGATGACGACTTCTTCCACCACCGGTGCGCCAACGTCCACAACCGCTACACCAACGTCCACAACCGCCACGCCAACGTCCACAACCGCTACGCCAGCGTCCACCACTGCCACGCCTTCTGCGACTACTGCTGCTCAGACTCAGGGCAGCAGTGCTGCGGAGGAAGCCGACAGCTCCTACACGAAGGATGTGGAGACCACTACGGCACCTACTAGCCCGACGACAGCCTCACCGGTCTCGACCACTTCGGTACCTGTGGCTACCACAGCTACTCCCGCCACCACAACTGCTAATCCTACGGCCACTACAACTGCTTCTACGACGTCGGCACCTACGACTAGTTCACCGAAGTGCCGCGTCAGAAGTCGTCGCGACTAATTGTATTGAGTGTGTACGGTTGGCAGTGACAAGGTGGATCGAACCGGAGCTGCTCGTAGTTTGTTCGTAGGAGTGAATATTTTGCCCATGCAGTAGTTAATAAGGAATATTTTTTGTTGTTGGGTGTCCTCGTTCTTCAAAAGTCCAAAGTTTTCATCGAGCAGCAGTGATGTAGTCCGCGGATTTTTATATAGTACTTCCTGCACGCGCGCGCAACTCAATGCACGCTTCAGAAAGGACTCTACTGGCATTCTAGCGTTGAAACAGCCTCTGAATTGTTGGTATCTAAGCACTTCGGTATTTCGCAGTGCAACATCCCAACACGTGAAAGCTTGCTCGCCCCTCTCCGGAATTAGCGTGACTCAACCAGCATCTCATGGAACGTGCAATGGTTTGACGCTAGCATCGTTTCCCCCCGAAATGGGTTTCTTGGAACGCGTCTGGCAGCTTGTAGGCTGCAAAATGCGATGTGCCGCAAATGCCGGAAACGTATTCACGAGATAATGCACGCAGATAAAACAAGCGTACACGGCATTGGTTTCGGTGGAGCACCCGACGTTCCGCCACTGCTCGTCTGCCTCAACGTACCCGACTTGATCTCTCTTCAGCTTCGTCAAAATGACCAATTTAAAGTTGGCAACACCGTAGATCGAGACTGCCCCGGTTTCTCATTCCTCAACTCGATTCCAACACCCAAGATCAAGAGGTCAACCACCATCTGCAACATGCATACCTTCCGTGCTCTACTCTTTCTGTGCGCCACCGCCACTGCGTTCACCTCGGCTGAGCACTTTGAAGGCGACGGCACCACCTACACGCTCGGTGAAGTCGGCAGCGGAAACTGCAATTTGATGTCTTGGAACAGCATCGCGCCCACGAATTATGCCGCGCTGAACAATGAGCAGTGGAATAACTTGGGCAACTGCGGTCGCTGCGCTCAAGTCTCGTGCATCGATGAGAAGTGCGCAGATCAGACGGCGTCTGCCATCGTCCAGATCGTTGACCGCTGCCCTGAATGCAAGTACGGAGACTTGGACCTGTCGCCATCGGTATTCAAGACCATCACGGGCTCGGATCCAAGTCGGCTGGCGATCCGCTGGCAGTTTGTGGCCTGCCCAACCCCAGAGACCGTTAAGATTTGCCTCAAGAACGGTAGCAATGGCTTCTGGACCGCTGTACAGCCAACGAACGCCCTGGTAGGAGTACAGAGTGTCAGTATCAATGGCAAGACTGCGTCAGTGATTAGTGGCGCCTACTACTACCTCACGACGAGCTCGTCAGAGATAGATCTCTCAGCGGTGGATGTTGCAATCACCTCCATTAATGGCGAAGTCATCGAAGGCACGTACCAGCTCGCGGCGGGGCAGTGCACGGATACGTACCATCAATTTACAGCAGCAACAGCACCAGCGACGGTGACACCAACCACGACAGAGACTCCTCTAGCAAATACCGAGACGCCAGCAGCTACGACGGAGTCACCGCCGGCGACATCTACTCCGACGAGGTGCTATGTCCGTCGGAATCGCCACTGAAGTTCCAAATCGCGACCATCAACAAGCCCGATCGTTTACATTTCGGTGTCAAGGGCTCTGACGTTCGTAACACATAGAAGAAGAATAGTAACTTTACCATTACAGTGCAAAAAGACAAGCAAACCGTCACTACTGGAGGCGCTGGTGCACTGTAAAGATTTCAAACAAAATAAAATGCATGCAGAGATCGCAAAAATGCCTACTCTTCTCGTCACACTCACGATCTTAAAAGCCACGCGAGTCGAACAATGGAGCTCCTGCCACGATATCCTGCTACACAACCACACTAAAAAACAAAACAGGAGCATCAATAACATTAGACAAAACTCCATAACAATAAGAACATTTGCCGTACTTGCTGCCCGCCCCGGGAGCTGCTGTGGAAGCCACCGGCTGTGCCCCTGCCCCATTCGTCGAAGTCTGGAGTTGCTGCCGTTCTAGTTTCACTTGCTGCGGTTCGTAGGTGACATAGCTTCTCTTCAGCGTAAGTCCGTTACGTCGAATGAACTTGGTGACCCAGTTCTCCGAGGCCTTGAACGTCGAGTCGGAGCGCTGGAACATGTGCTGCGCCGTCCTGGCGATCCATTTCCGCGTCACCCGGTCTTTCTTCGCCCGCTCCTGGATCACGACCACCAAAAGTTTCTCCTCCGAGTCTTCCAAGTAGGGTTTCCTGCCCCCTCCACTGATCCGTTTCTTGCTGCCAGAGTCGCCCAGAATCTTGTCTCGGGTTTTCCACCACTTGCGGAACGAAGACGCACTCACGTCCCAATTCAGCGCTCCGAAATGTTTTTCAGCACGAGACGGAACCCCGTTACCCGGACCCATTATCCATTGAATGGCCTCTTTCTTCATGCTCAGAGGAATGCTTTTCCTCTTCATTGCCTTGGAGGTCAAGGTTGCCCCTGATGTTGAAGTTGCCGAGACTGACCCAGAGGCAACCTCCGAAGAGGAAGTTGCACTTTCCAGTGTGGGTTTGAGATCGACGACAGCACCCAACTTTATCGTTTTGGGCTCCGGTACAGCGGAGGCGCTACGCTTGGCTTCTGTATGCGGTCGTTGGCCGTGGGCTTGAGCGTGGAGTTGCGCTTGGTTCAGCGCGTGCTGCTCCTGGAGCTGCATGAGCAGGCGCTGCATGGCCGGCTCCAAGGTCCCATCGGGCCCCGTGGCCGCATTCACCAGCGCCAGCACCTCTTCTGCCGACGGCACCTTCATGGGCCGAGAAACCGATTAGTAGCCCCGCCCTCAAAAATGCGCGGGATAAAATGACTTAACGTTCGTATGCAATCCGGCAAAGTTCGATTATATGTGGTACACACTACATCCTAAGTTTTTTTTTCTTCTTCTTCGTACGGTTCCAGCAGTCGCAAAAAGATACCATAAGTTGCAAGAAGATGGCGATGAAGCGAGTGTACACGGCGCTGCTGGCGCTCTTCCTCGTCGTCACCGTGATCAATGTGCTGGATTTCGGACCGACGTCTGTGCTGGCGGCGGACAAGCCCACGGCTCGCGCCAGCCACATCCTGGTGCCCACCGAGGCAGAGTGCGACGAGATCCTGAAGGAGCTGGAGGCGGCCGACGACCTCGAAGCCGCGTTCGCCCGGCTGGCCAAGGAGCGCAGCAAATGTCCGTCGAGTCGCAAGGGCGGAGATCTGGGGTCGTTCGGGCGCGGCCAGATGGTGCCCGAGTTCGACAAGGTGGCCTTCGAGAAGCCAGTGGGGGCGGTCCACAAAGTGAAGACGCAGGTGGGTACCGTAGGTAGGGGAAACTCCGATCTGGCGACCAACCTGATGACTGACTTGTATATTGCAGTTTGGCTGGCACCTCGTGCTGATCACAGACCGCTCGGGGATGGGCGACGTGCTCGACGGCTTGGACGATGGCGACGAGGACCAGGACCGCGATCTCTGAAGAAGAACTTTTCAAGACTGGAGACTGGAGCTGCAGTGATTGCCCTGTATTGAGCCTGCGACTTGGGACAGCAGAGGAGAAACGTAAACGCGGGAAGGATGCCACCGAAAAAGAATGAAAACTTCGTTGATGCGCTAGTTTAACTGCTCTTGATGTGCTTTGGGGCGTCATTTATACCACAGTGTATGATCATGTTATCGAGAGACTATTGTCGCGAAGGGGATTTCTCGTAGACCGAGATGCTTCCTACGGCAAGACCTTAGAATTATGGGCGAAGAAAAAGGAAATAAGTTATACTGCACACAGCCGTTTTTGTTGTTGTAAAGGTGATGAAGCTCAATTTGCTCCAAATGGCGTTGGGCCTCCTGAAAACGGATAAAACAAATTTGATGGGCTGCAAGGGAAAAATCAATCTTAGTACTCAAAACATAATACGCATGCGACGCTTTCAAGAGGAGGATCAATTGAATTTCACAAGGATGCCCAGGCCTTCCGATAATAACATTGCAATAGTAGTGCCGTCGACAGGCGAAATAAGCTATTGTGCCAGGCGAGAAAGATGGCAAAATAAGTTATTGGTGCCATAAGAACTGTATTGGGGGACTTGCTTACTCTGCATGCACGACCTTGGCCACCGTGGTCGCGTTCCAAAAGCGCCTATTGAGCTTAAGGAACAAGACGGTCTCTAAGTGCATGGGCAGCATACCCTGGCGGTGGGAAGAGAGGGTATCTTTTGCGACACTAAAAGCCGCTCAACAGTGTTCGACGTCGGAGGTATGTAACGTACCTCTCCATACGTCTTCAAGGCTGTACGCTGCTTCTTACGCGCAGACAGCACTTGGTCCGCAAAGCCCTCTGGTCGCCCGCTGCTCGTCCCTTGGCGGCTTGTGTCTAATAGAGGAGCTGTCTCAAATGGATGCAGCATTAGCTGCTGGTCCTCGGTGAGCTCTTCGCTCCTGCCTGCCAGCGCTAGCACGCATGCCTCTTCGAAGACGGGGTCCTTCACGATGGCGGCGTCAGCAGCTAGGTACCTATCAGCGACAGGGTACTTCTCTATGAGAGCGTCGAAGATGTCGCGAACACCGAGAAGCGTTAGGTTGTCCTCCTGTAGCTTCATAGTAGCGGACTGAAAGTCGCCGAGCTCGGTCATCAACGTTCGCAGTCGGTTTTCTTGACGACGAGTCGGCATCAATGACACGATGTCGTCATCCTCTGTGTCGAGGAAGTCACGGAGACGGAAATACCGTTCAATCATCTTGTAGCTGGAGCTCCATCTCGTTGTCTGCCGGAGCACCGGGCGCAGCTTTGTCAGTTTCCTAAAAAAAACACCTTTTCACACAATAATTAGTGAATTACCCCAAAATACCGGTAATACCGAAATATACCGCGCATTACCGGAGCTTTGCAGCCTAGTTGAGACCCCGAAGCTTCCGCATCAGTCGCTGCAGCTGCTCCAATTGAGACTCGTAGTCAACCAAGTAGAGATTCACAGCCAAATTCAGCCGATGACTGGCACAACCGATGAACGGGACTTGCAGCAGATCCGTCAGTCTCGTGTTAACCGTACAGTTGTCAGCGACGAGGTACGAAATGCTGCTGGTGTCACGCTTGAAGAACGGCAATATGCCCTCCAGGAAAGTCACATGGCTCTCAGCTGAATGGTCGTCGGCATCCTCGTTCACCAGCGGCGATAGTGCTAGCAGCACTGTCTGGGAGCGTTGCCCATGCACAAAAATGGCAAAAATCGCCACGAAGTGCTCTGAGTGGAAGCTCCACCCGTCCAGCATGACGCCAAAGAAGAGCCGTAGGAGATCGCTGATGGCATGCTCAACCTCTTTAGTCGCCAACACGGCGTACTTGAGCAGCGTCTCCGTGCAGATTCGCTTCATCGTCGTGTACTTGTCGACCGTGGAGTCCTCGCAGAAGGTGAAGGGCAGGTTGCACTCGGTTATGAAGTCAAGCCAGCTGTAAACAGTCTGGCGCTTCTGATCGATAAATGTCACGAGCGTCCCTGACTTGAACCCGTTGTTCGTCATCGTCGACACGTAGTCAGGATGCTGCTTCACCACGTGGTTGAAGAGGTTGAAGTAGCCCGTCTTGACGTCTTGCTTCCGAACAGAGCTACACTTGCACCGAAAGTACTCGGTTGGCTCATCTTGTGCGTCGAGCAGCGGCGTGAAGAAGAACGAGCAGACTTGCTTGGTCGTAAAGGCAGTTGCGGGGGCCACGATGCAAATGCAAATGACCAATTGAGGCCGTTGTATGCTTGCTAGCGTTGGTGAACTATTGATCGACAGCCAACCAACTATACAAGGCAAGTGAGGCGTAATTACGAGATAATTGGTGGCTGTGTAGCGTCCTCATGGACACTGTAAATACGTTTTCCGTAAGTAGGTAGTATCGCTGCAAACCGGTAGAAATAAGTTATTGGTACAAAATGCTAGAGTCCCAAAAAGTAAGTTATTGTTGTGAAATATTGTACTGGGGCTTCAATACAATCCTTTTTTCGGAAGGCCTGAGGATGCCGATATCTGGAGGGGGTTACTTACTCAGCCCTCCCTTGTCACCAACAACTCCACGTGTCACCAGCCACCTTCGAGAAATGTCGATTTATGACCGCTCATACTGTAAAGTCTAGCCAGAATAAGAGTCAACATCAATTTGTTTCCCTTCCAAGTTCAAAAAGAGTTCTACCCTCTCTTGCAGGCACCAGATTTCAATCACCTCAACTTTCGGGATTTTACTTAAGCACACCTGACTTCACCAAAAGGATGGGAATGCAAATCGTGATGCCGAGCAAAATTAATACACCCACAATATTCACCAAGAGGTCTGCGCCTTCGCCTAGAAACTTTTTCGCCTCTGCGTCCGTGATTTTGATAGACTTCCCTCTCATCGTATGTTGAAGTTTGACCAGTTCGGGGTCTTTCGCCACAATAGACTTCATGTGGTTGATGTCTGGGTTCTTCCCTGCGGTCTTCGCCAGTTGGTCCAGCTTAGGGTTTTTCTGGAAAAGCCTCTTGAGTTTGCTGAAGTTGACGAAGCCTCTCTCTTCGTTGTCTGCACCAGCATCATTTTTCTCATGCGTTGCTGTAGGTTTCTGCAAAACTCGGAGTTCCTTTGTAGCAAGTTCTTGATTCTTTGCTACCACACCGGCCACGGTATTCTCTGACTCCTCGTCTTCCGGTTCTCATAGAGATGGCGGGGCTTTGTATCGTCGTCGGGAGACCTAAGCTGCCTGGACTGCTCGATGTTGGTGGCACTGGAAAAGACGCCGGACCACAGGGAGGTGACTATCAGCAGCAGCAGTAAATAATTCAGGTGCATCGGAAACGCTTCTTTTGGCCCAAGCAGCGCATCTAAGTGGCGAGTAGTCAATTCAAACCTTTGGCGACGACCCGGGTCGTCGCCAAATGATGTCAGATCGAGATAATTATTTTGTCCGGGCGAGACTGCAACCGACACTTCAGAACTTGCCTCAACCATGGCTGACACGCCGACACCTGTGCATGGGCGATCAGGTGGGGCAGGAGGATCGATGCAGACGACACCAAGCAGGCGGCCGTCTGTACGAGAACGACAAACACCTCTTGATCGTGCCAAGGATACGCTAGGAGCACAGGTCGTCGACCAGCTGCAGGCAACGTATCGGTTGCTCGATTCTAAATGGGGCGGCGCGGAGCACGACCAAGCAGAAGGGATGGTCATCACCTTACTTCGTCAAGGTTTACCAGATGCCCAAGTCCGAGCCGTGTTCGGTGTGGGGGGTTCAATAATAGCAAGATTAAAAGGAATGATCAAGACTGGAATTGACGGCTTTCACACTCGGCGGGGTCCGACGCGTCCTAAACACGCATTAGGACATTGACTTCTTTCTCACTATTTGCATTGATTGGGAACTGGAAGATTGCTTTCCGAGTAGCCATCGTCGGCCTCGCCAATACTTTGTGGAGCCAGCTTGGACGTGGAAATCTCTGTGGCAACGATACACACAAAAAGCACTGGAGAATAAGCAGCGAGCGATGAAGTATAGTAGGTGGACACAGTATGTGCACATGTATTTCCCTGGTGTGCGGCTATCTACTCCTAAACAAACTATCCAGATCGTCATTCCGCCGAATATGGACGAGGGAGCTCACCACTTCAGCACCGACAGCCAGAGCAAGTCACGGGAAGAGCATACCCAGCACCTACGTAATTTCATAACATCGATTTTAATAGGTTTTGCGAGCACCGGGGTCGCCAGACGTTTCATATGTCGGGGAAAGTGTCGGAACGGTATGCCTAGCCCTAACATATTCAATTGGCTAAAATACTCAATAAAGTGATCTGATTCGCTATTATGCGATCTCCTTTGGCTTGTCCACAATCCTGCAGTTCTATCTGTCGGAAAAACAACTACCGAGGCGGCCACGCTACTCGAGAACGAGTTGGCCATGACGTCTTCCAGTGCAGTTCCTGCGACGACAACGTCGGACTCGTTCGTGTCTCATTACTCAGCCGCAAGGGATGCTACCGGACACAACGAGTAGCTGGCCGAGGTGCAGAAGCAATTGAAGCAGGAGGTGATGTAGCTCCACTTCCGCGGTAACCAACGCGAAAGCGCCCACGAGCCTCTAGCTCAAGGAGAAGTGCACGCTGGAGGTGACGATGACGGCTCAGGAGGGTCAATTCTTCGAACAGCAGAGCCGCACTATCAACACTGACAGCAGCAGCTTCACTTCCCCCCTCGCTAGATGCCAAGACCACAGCGATGCTGACGGAGTCGCAACGAGACCTGGACCAGAAGTCCGCCAAGCCGACGCTTGCACAGCGCGAGGTAGATCACTTGCGTGACCAGCTCAATAACCACGGCATCGAGGTCAGCAGCTCTGGCAACATCGAGCACGTAGCGAATGAGGTGAAGCAGTTCGAGACCGAGATCGCGCGTCCGTGCCAGCGCAATGACGAGCAGACCAGGAAGCTGGAGAAGCTTGGAGCCCGAGTTACAGTCGCCGTTCGCGAGCAGCACCAGCTCGAGGTGATTGTGTAGAATATGGTGGTGGAGTTGTCGCTGCTGGGAAAGAATGTGAAGCCTCCTGCTGGCACTCGCAACCACCGTACGCCGTCGATCCCTGAGGCCGATGAGGTGAAGGAGAAATCGCCATCATCCTTGCCGCCGCGTGTGTCCCCGGTGGAGACGGGCAAGATCTCCGATCGCTACGCCAATGCCGTGGCCTCGGGCTCGTCTCACGCGCAAAGCTTTACGACGCCTGGCATGACTACTAGTAGCGAGGTTGTGCAGCTCATAAAAAAATTCTCCGCTCAGGGCAGCGACGACGGCAACCCCCGCCCGTCGCCGAGCGGCGTAGCCTTCAATATTTGATGTGATGCAGTCGAGTGCAGCAAGAGCGAGAGTGGGAAGAAAAAAGGAGAAGATACGCACATGTAACGAACCGACCGTAATTCAAAGTTCAAAGTTGAAGTGACTTATAGTTTTCACTAGTCCTACCATCGTCACATCACTTTAACAGCCACCTTCACCCAGCCCATATCTGCTGGACCTTTGCGTTGATAGCGTTTCGACCCATCAGGCAAGACGGAAGAGATATTGACGCTTTCTTATATGCTTCTGCTCTAGAAAAAAAAGGGAATGCTCTGGTGAAGACTATTTTCTCCGAGAGCCACACGCTGTCGACCCCCATCCGGGTTGCGCTCTGGTATGTACAAGCAGTCCGCGTCAATGAAAAGGCAGGCTTTGCATCTCTTTCGTTCCAGTCCAAATAGCTGGCCAAAAATAAAAATGATGTTTAGCTTTCATCAATGGTAAGTGCTCGAATACAACGAATCCGTTTTATCGCTGACCGGTTGGAAGTTGATCTGTTAATATCACGCTCTTGAGTTCGGTCATGTTTAGCTCCACTAGCAGCCGTATAGTATTGCTGTTCGAGATCGCGTTGCCAGAGGCCGAATATTTCCTTTCCCTCTTTCCACTTTTTTAGTTCGCAAATAAAGTGTTCTATTAAGTACTTCTTTTTATTCAGTTTTTACGGCACCAATAAAATTCTTCCGTTTCTACTTAAGAACTGCGAACCCCCCAGTCCTATAGCCAGGCCTCCAATACATGTACATGTTGCTCTAGATAATTCACAGCCCATGCTACTTGAAGTATTATAATACCTCTATGCTCTCCAAGTGACGATGAAGGATCCCAGCGAGAAAAACATGTTTAAACGGCGAAGTGCTGACCAAGGCTCAGAAAGCGAACTTGCTAATGAATCCGACGCTGCACGACGAGATCAAGCACACTGAGCAAGACCTTTTCAAGCCATTTCCGCTCTGGAGCAGTCTCGGTCTGACACGACAGCCCGGGACTGTAAAACCTACGCACATAGAGACAGTCGTGTTGACAATTCGATTGCACACCCACACAGCGACAAAAACGGAGACGAGCAGCATACACCGACGCTGGAAATGACAAGAACCCCAACTTCCATTTTTCCATGTTTGTTGTCTCTCACGCTAGTAGCTGCAGCTGAAGCCA
The DNA here is from genome assembly GCA_019155715.1 of Phytophthora pseudosyringae. NCBI lineage: Eukaryota > Oomycota > Peronosporomycetes > Peronosporales > Peronosporaceae > Phytophthora > Phytophthora pseudosyringae. The sequence continues at coordinate 25,296 of JAGDFM010000312.1, forward strand.
GCACCACCGGCTCATTTGCTTACTTGGCCTTCTTCTTGTCCCCGAGGCGCTCGGTGCAGAGCAGCACATGCCACCCGAACTGGGTCTGCACCTTGGCGAGCTCGCCCACTTCCCCTTCAAACACCACCTTGTCGAACTGGGGCACCATCTCTCCGCGCCCAAACATGCCCAGGTCTCCGCCTTTCTTGCCCGAGGGACACGTGCTGTGCGTTGCAGCGAGCTCCGACAGTTTCGCCTTCTTGTCGTCCGCGGCGTCCACCTCCTTGAACAATTTGTCGGCCTCGTCCTCGGACTTGACCAAAATGTGGAACGCATGGGCCCGGGGCCCGCCCTTGCCTCCCCGAGCTCCGAGGGCCATGATGCCGATCAGAATGATGGGGCCGAGGAAGGGCATGATCTTGAGCAGCGTCTCCTTCAAGCCGCGGAACGAGTCCGGCGCCTCGGTGCCGTCCAGGCGGCGGGAGATGAGCACGAGGTGCCAGCCGAACTGCGTCTGCACCTTGTGCACGACGCCCACGTCGCCCTCGAACGCCACCTGGTCGAACGCGGGCACCATCTGGCCGCGGCCAAAGGTGCCCAGGTCGCCGCCCTTGCGGCTGGACGGGCACTTGCTGTGCTCCTTGGCGAGCTGCGCGAACTTGAGGAAGAGGTTGGTGGCCTCGCCCAGCTGCGCGTTCAGCGCGTCGGCCTCGGCCTCCGTGTCCACGAGGATGTGGCTGGCGTGCGCCTGGACGGCCACGGGGGCGGCCTCCTGGCCCGCGGCGGAGGCCACGCAGCACAGCAGCAGCGTCCCCAGAAACGCCAGGATCTTGGGCGCCATGGCGTGTCGTCGACGGTTGTGGCGTTTGTCGCTTGACTCGGTCGATTCGCTAGTGACGTCGACCGGCTTGAACTTTGGGGGGGGGGGGGGGGGGGGGGGGGGGGGGGGGGGGGGGGGGGGGGGGGGGGGGGGGGGGGGGGGGGGGTGGGGGGGGGGGGGGGGGGGGGGGGGGGGGGGGGGGGGG
>JAGDFM010000312.1:26309-42373 GCA_019155715.1 Phytophthora pseudosyringae
GGTCGGCGACCGGGTTGAACTTTTCCCCCCCCCCCCCAGACTTGATACGTGGTGAGCAGCCCCGATATGTGATTGGATGAAATAAGGCTTTAAATTCGGGGTGACGGATTAAGTTTGGGGAGACACGTTGTGTCCAAGTGACCTCAGCTTCAACCGAAGCTTGTAGATCATGACGAATCACTGCGTGGTCCCTGACCATAGCAGGTAAAACTTTTATTATAGGAAAGCCTGGTCCATCCAACACCGGATTTTGTGTGTGGACTGTCATGAACCCCCATTAAATGGGGTAGAAAATTTCTACTCAATCTTCTGTGGAGCTGTCATTGCCTTTCGCTTGAATCGATTTACAATCGATGCTACCGTCGCCTGGGTGCGATCTTAGCGCTAATCATGACTTGGACCATCATTTGTATCTCCTGCGTCGCTGAGACTATTTTCATCTAGGCTCTGGCCTCCTTCCATGCTCCAATTTCCATCACTCGGACCATCATCTCCTTCGCCAAAGTCTTCACCACAGAATCATTCTGCACGAATTACGATAGAAGTTGTCGTCAATTGGGGAAACTGCAAATAGAGAATCTTACAATATGCTTGACAGAACGAGCTAGTTCTGTATGTTTAACACTACCATTTTTCGCGGTTACCCACTTTCTTCATCTTGCTTCGCTCTGCCACACGTCGGAACGTCAATTTAACGTCGAACGGCAGTTTAACCCTTCTAGCCCCAGCCCTTTTGCTGTATAATACAGCATACGAAACAACTAGATTAAAGTATAGTCGCTACCTCTCCACAATTTACCTGTTTGTATCCCCCTTCCAGCATGTAGCCGGACACAGACACTTTTAATGATGACGATCACACAATTTTCGAGTTGTGATTGGCTAGATTCATGAGATGAGTCACTACATAGCCGTGTGAAATAACTGTCGTTTTTGTTACCCTTCTAAACACGTTTACAAGAGTGATTGTTCCAGGGTAGATCCGCGCCAAAACCATTGGTGTCGGTAGATGCTGGTCGCTACAGCGCGGGAATCCCACTTGGCGGAGGAAACTTTTGCCCATTTGTCAATCAAAGCTTGTGTAACAAACAAATGGGCAAAGTTTTGTCCGGCTAGACCAAGGTATGCTTGCATTTACTGCTCCTCCACTACGTCCTGCAGCTTACGCTTCCTAAATCTAATCTTCTTCCTCATTTCCGCTGGTATAATGGTCCATATGCTATGTCAGATCTGGTGACACGTGTTGGTGTTTCCACTCTCTTCACGATGGACTTTGTTGCAGAGGGCCACACGTTCACCAAAGGTAAGTGCGCATTCCTCGCAGTAGTATGGCGTCTCGAAGCTACGGTGCTTCTTGTCTGAGTACGCCGAACATACCTTGTGCAAAAATACTGACGTGCTTTGGTTCCTTTGTATGTGTCCGTGGTTCTGGTTAGAACGTGAGGCATCCCGGTGACTGGCGTCGACAGCAAGTTCTGTGCCTGCATGTTCCCCTTGAAGTCAACCTTTTGCTGCGCCAGAAGCTCCACCTGGAGCTGTGCCATGTAATCTGCGTACGTAGGAACTGTTTTCCTTTTTTCTCGCATCACCAGCTTGTACACGATGAATCCGTTGACGAGTGCCATGTCAACGATGCCGGAGAAGATGTTCTTGTAGTAGGAACGGTGGCGTACTGCTTTTTGAATCGAATAGCGATGTAATCGTAGCTGGTCATGCTCATCCACCCTCCCATATTTTTTTGTAGGTGCACACAAGCTCAGGGTATGGTACGTCAAGGATCACACCATCGACTTTGCACGATCACTCGTTTGGTGCTGTACCCAGTGGCAAGGAAATTCACGAATCGAGCGTCTTTCCACGAAGTCGCGACCAGGCTCGGAATGCGCGGGTTTCGAGCAACACGGTACGCTCCTCTGACAATGTTTTTATTGGCTTTGTCTGCTTCTTTTGACTTGGAACCTGAATGCTCTCGCTCCAACCCTTTCGATTGATTCGTGTTGTGCCAACAGTGTAGAGTCCCATTAGAAGCAGTCGCTCCGCCAGCTCCACGCAGGTGTAATAGTTGTCGGTAACTACGAGGCGTTTTCCAGGTGGTCCACGTAATGCCTTGGTGAGGTTGCAGATCACAGCTTTAGAGATAGCAGCCTGGGTATCTTCCTTTCCGCGATAGATCTCAATGCTGTATGATACAGCATACGGGTACAGCGGTAGTATACAGAATAAAATTCTGCTGTATAATACAGCAGACCCAGTAATTTGTGCTGTAGAGAACATCGTAAGTCAACCTACCGTGCGCAGTATGCTGTATCAGCGCAGCATACCATCTAGAACTTAGTTCCCCACTTCGTAGGCTTATCCTTCATGAAAATTCGCATTGGATTGTACTGATGTCTGCTTCCCACCATCCCTTCATCAAATGATATCGTCGATCCCATGCGATACCCGTTGCGGAATGTCTTCTCGACAAACTGCAGTACCGGTTGCAACTTCCAAGCCTTATCTTTCCGACACCGGTTGTTCGAGTTGTCGTCGAAATGCAGGTAACGAGTGAATGTCTTCGAAGCGCTTGCGACTCATGAATTTGCCAAACGTACCACGCGGAATCGCACCACACTCTGATGTAGACCAGTGCTCTGACATTGACCGGCGATGTGAGCACAGAACGCAAGCAACAAGAAGCCCAATATAGTGAACAATCTCATGGGCATGAAATGGCTTCACCTCGCTCAATGTTTCTTTGATATCTGCTAACGCTTCCACTCTGATATTTGGATTGACAGCTTGTCGGCGTTGCTGCCGCTCTTGCTGTTGCACCGCGACTGCACCAAGCACAGCGGCACGGTAGCGATTAGATTCTTCTGCGATCTTTACCCACATCAGTTTCGGCATGAAGTATTAGAACATACCGAGAGGTGAGTCAGCATAGGCTCGTGCCGACTCTGTTGGTTCGTATCTTCCATCGTACAGATCCGTTGCACCCTCCATCTGGAACTCCTCGCTGTGATCTTCGTCGTACACTTCCCAACTGTCTGCAACAGCTCTCAATTCAGCGTCGCTTATAAACTCGGGGTCAGGATGAGTCTCTTCACGCGGTCTCCAGTCTCCGTCGGCTACGTCCTCATAGAAATCACCGTCACGCAGATCACTTTCGTCGTCACTAAGCTCTTCGTTTGCTAGGTTCACCTCTACGTAATCGCTTGTTAGGTCGACTTCTTCACCCATCACTTGAGCAATGTAGTCCTCCGTATCGACTTCATCAGGCTCATCCGTCTCGGAGCCTGACTCGCATATATTGGGATCATCAGCATCGGAATCTTGCGACCAGTCCTGCCTCAACATGGCTGCGATGAACCGGTTGGAGTCGTAAATGTCGAACCCTTCCACGTCGTCGGCCACCTCGACTTCACCTTTCTCCTCCGCGTCCAATGCTGTATCATCTCGATGTAAGTACCCACTTCTGCTGTATCCGGCAGCACACGCTCGAGCACAGAATTGCCTCTGCTGTACGTATCGGGATACTGTTGAGAACAGAGGGACCTTCTGCTGTGTCCACCACGCCACCAATCGTCTCAGAGCTGCCTTCTGCTGTATCGTCCACCATAAGGCTCACACGCGGGCTAAATGCCTGGGAAGTCTTAGAAACTTTCGTCCGCAGTGTTCGTGGCGCCCGTGACGTGCCAATAGGCCCACGAGCAGGCTCGTTCCGAGTACCTGGTTTGCGTAGAAGCACTGGCGGCTTCGTTGCAGTCGGTGGTACAGGAGAAGATGGTGTCACGGCTACCGGCGCTTTATCAGGAGCAGTAGGAAGTGGGTGCGTTCAGGCTGACACTTCTGAATGCATGTCACCCGGTTCAGATACCACAGCACTCGTCCGTGAAGCTGTCACACTTGGGGTGACCATCTCTTCAACCGTGGAGCCCGCGAGAACGCCAAACTGAAGCCATCCACGAGGCCTAGCGTAGGCAATGAGCGCAGTCTCACCTAAATCACATCAATAGATTAGCTTTTGTATATAAATCAAGATATTATACTTGTAGAACATTCCAGTGAAGTATTCCACGCCTTCCGTGCCTTTGACACTTCCACCTGGACGGATGTAGCAGTGGTCCTTGTTGAGACCGGTCGGGGGCTTGGGCTTCCAGCCATGCTTACACAGCTCACGCCATAGCTGCTTGAACGGTTTTTCCATGCTTGTGGTGGGAGGGAAGGAGAGGGGGAAGAATCAGTCGAGGGTGTTTCGAAACTGGCCAGAGCGGGATAATGCAAACGGCAAGAATCTCTATCCATCTGATCACTGTCGAGGACGGGACACGCCTACCCCGACCGTGTCTCAGATACGCGGTCGATCGGTCATCCATAAGATTTGAAGGCGCCCCATACAAACTTCTATATGCGAAATGTTTTGATGTTTTGTTGTTCACTGCATATTAAAACCTCTAATACTCCTTCTGCTGTATTATACAGCATACGGGACTAGAAGGGTTAATAGGAACAGTAGAGGAAATTCCCTCTATTAAAGAGGCCTGGTGATATTGCTGGGTCTCCACGAAAACCTTACTCTACGGTGCACTAACTCAAAGGAACCGTGACAGCTTTATATGACAGGAACGGTATACCGGTACCGCGCCCCCAGGAGCCCATCATACAACCGGTTTCAAACCGGTATACCGGTACCACAAAAGTGGTAATCACCCCAGACGCCCGCCTCGTAACCGGTTACTGAATGGTATACCGGTGCGAATTAACCCTTGTTAGGCTGCGATAGCAGCAATTGAATTGCTTCCTATCCCAGAATAAAATCCAGAGAATTAAAATTAGGCTTTCCATCATGTATCGACCAACAGGCTAAATATCACCAGTGACGCTATTAACGTCAAACAGTTCAATTATCGTAGGATTGTTGGCGGACATGTGTATTGTACATTCAATTGGCAATCTCCTTGGCATTTTTTTTTACCAATGAGTGGGCAGAACTCTACGGAAGCTCTCTGCGCCGATACAGATCCTTGATGGCACTGCGATAGCTACTAAGTGTTCCGACACATAGGCTCTTTCGTTTTTTCAGCAAGAACGCCTCAAAGTCACTCGCCGTGAACTCAGCCAGATCGATCTGCCCGCGAGCGTCAAAGTAGCGGGCACTATCGGTTTTGGTCTTTAGTATCCAGCGCGCTATCACACGCAGGCTACCGCTGTATTCCCCCAGCGTCTTAGCTGAAGCGCACGCATCGCGAACATCTTGGACAAGGACCTCATGCTCTCCGTTGCCTTCATGTACTTCAGCAGGCGCAACGCCACTTGGTTGTATGTCGATCGGGGTGGCGCTGGACACCAACCTCGACATCAGTATCGTATTGGCTGTGACCTCCGCGGTGCTATCTGTAGTCATGGACACTGAAGTCGCAGTGATACCGCTAGTCAGCGTCGGTATGGAGCCCGACACGCTGCTGCCTGCCGTCATAGTGCTGCTGGTGGTCGTGGCTATCGGCGCCGTACCCGTCTTGCTCCTGCTTGCCGGAAGGAGTGCCACTGCCTTTCTCACGGTCAGTTGTCGTCGACGTTGAAGGTGCCGTGTCCATTATGGTCGCTCTGCTGCTACGGAGGAGGGGGAAATCTAGTGTGATTTCAGCCAATAGCCCGACTTGGGTTCGTGGAGGATTTGGTAGCTACGAAACAAAGCCACACAGTTGACATGCCAAAGCATTAGAGACTCAGTGGGGATTTTATGTTTGCAATTTATATTTTGCACGAAAAATCGGTGGTTTTTCCTACGAATACATACAAAACTCAAGATAGTACCTACGTTTTCCGGACAATCATGACTGACCCCGCAAGGAAGCACATGCTGACCTACTTGCGCTTGATTGGCTATTCACGTTGAAGTCTGTTTGTATAGATTATATACGAGAATAGAAACGAAGACGATTATGAAGAAATGCTCCCCTTTGCTAGATCACTAGTCAAAAACGATGGAGCCCGGCAATGTCGACATAGCGAAGCTGTTCGACCGAGAGACTATTGAGATTAAAGACGTGTTCGCTTCGGGCCTTCAGACACCAGCTTTTCATCGCGCTTCCGCGTTTAACCCTTTCGTTACCAAAAGGATACCTGAAGTATCTTCCAAATGGGGCCATACTGAAACCAAGAGACCTTACAGTCATATTTGGAGCAGCCAGCGAACCGTCGCCGAAGCTCCGACCAATGGCATCTCTTAAAATATTCAATTTAGTACTTACGTAGTCCACAAAGGGTCGTCGAACTATTGTGTCTCTTGTAGTACTGCGAGCAGGTAAACGGCGAGAAGCAAGTTGCTTCCAGCAACCCACCGCCCGGCCGAGATGGGAAGCTTCATGCCGCCCACGTCGGCCTTTGAGGGGCATGTGCTGCTGACCAAGGCGGAGCGCCGCACACCTGGTCACGTACCTCACGCTGACGCAGATCGTCGTGCAACTGGAGGCGGGCTCCATGCCGTGCCAGATGGATCATCTCAGCGAGTCTGTCAGCATGGACGATACGCAGCAGGGTGCGCTGGTCGGCGTCGTGTATCTGGCGCAGAGCGGCAAAGCGGAACTCTGCGCCTTCACGTGGAAAATGTCTCACGCTGCATCAATCGGGCGCGCTGTTGCCCAAATCGGCGTCGCCCAGATGTGGCAGGAGCTGGCCGTAGAGGCCGACGTAGGCACGTAGCGGCTGGCAAGCTCACTGAAGAATCGCGCGCTGCGCTGGACGCGCTCCGCAACACGGTGCCTGCCACTCGAGACGCAGCGAAGCAGGTGCAGAGCGTCATGGACGACCCCATCCACGTGCTGCAGCGCCATTACCGCGTGTACGAATACTTCAGTGCTGAGGATGCACAGTACGTGGTGGTGATGGGAAAGGCCACCGCCGCGCTTAAGCAAGTGGCCGCCTAATGTGGTCGTGGTGCAGGCCCGACTGCTGCTGTCGTGATCACCCAAGCTGTTCACGCAGGCGCTGCCGACCCCCGCCAACGTGTTGTGGCGCTCGGGAACATGTGCCTTCTGAGTAGATTTATCGAAAAGTATACTCGCCGAATGCCCTTGCTCTTCGGCGAAAACCTCTCGGAGGACGTACTCCGCACAGGTGGTCCCCATGTCTCGCGTTATGTTTGGCCTGTTGTGAATGTCTCGAAGGGTTGACTTCTTTCGTACAATGGCATAACATAAGAGCATGTTAGACAGAACTGCACATCAAGGCAAACAAAACATGCATCCGACCTGTGCCCTTGCGTAGGTAGTGTGACGTAGCGCTCGGAGCTTTCGCCCCGCGGCTGCTTAGTGTCTCCTTCCTCGGCAACACGTGTGCACCCTGCGTTGGATCAGAGTGAATCTCCTTGTGGATAGACGGCCCGCGCCGACGAGGGATTTATCCGGGGCCGTGAGTTCCCCGGGACCTTCTTGTCTGTAGAAGGTATTCCCAAGGAACTCACGGCCCCGGATAAATCCCTCGTCGGCGCAGGCCGTCTATCCACAAGGAGATTCACTCTGATCTAACGCAGGGTGCACACGTGTTGCCCAGGAAGGAGACACTAAGCAGCCGCGGGCGAAAGCTCCAAAAGCGCTACGTCACAACTGGTGCGCGTGCCCGGATCAGGGCAAGTTTAATCACTCACAACCTTGTTATTATGTCTACAGAACCTACAGATACGCTGCAGCCCCGGGACTCTCGGAGGCCGAGGAGCTAGACGCGGGGGTCGCCCACGTCTTGAAGCTCCACCTACGCGCCGTTTGGCTCTTCCAGCTTCTTGTCCGAAGATCCGGAACCGTCGAACTCGATGATTGATCCGAGCGCCGGTGACTCCGTCGAAGCCGAGACCAAGACGGACGACAATCAAGCGACGCCTGCCGCGGGAAGCCAGGGGCTGACATCTGTCGGCTCCCAGCTAACCGCGGCCCCACCTGCTTCATTCGGGAACGCAGGCACACGATCGGTTGCGACCCCCACCAACTTGGCAGCAAGACCCCATCCTGCCCGTGCGGCGGAGAAATCCGCCGCCATGTCTGCCCCCCCCCCCACGCAGACAGAAACCCGGTGAGCTTGCTCACCACCCCTGCCGCGGAGCAATTCGTGGCCAACCCGTCGCCGGGATTGTAGACCCGAGCTTTGGTGTCTATAGGACGTCGCCGAGACCCGACGCTCCGGCGATGGAGGAGACGATGTTCGAGTTGCACCCCGGGGTCGCCACGCCGTTGGCTTCCCTGTGCGACGCCTCCGCTGAAGGTACGCTGGCGCTTGGAGCCCAACTCTCCGAAGCCCAGCAATGCGAGTACGTGGACAGTCAAGTGGCGCAATGGACGTCTCGAGGTCCTACGGTGGTGTCACCCCCGGATCCATACTACCCGGAGCGACGTCACTGGCCCATGCGGAACTGGCTGATGGAGATGACGGAAGCTATCCGGTACCTCCGGGAGATCAACGTATCCGGAGACCCGGAATGTCCCTGGACCTCAAGCTTCAAGGTCGATTATCTTTGCCTGCCCGTGATCTCGGACGGTGGCCCACACCGCGTCGACCTCACACGGCTACATCGATGCGACGGGTCCGGGACTACGTCTCGGTGATGGCCTTGGTACAGACCATACAGCACGTCGCCGGCTTCGCCTTCATCAACATGGTCCCAGCCTGGGGAACTCGGCAAGCTCCGAGCTCCTCACGTCCCAAGACGCGCGGTTCATATCCGAAGCCATCTTCCTCCGGGAATTCCTCCTCAACGGGCAGAGTGCTTGGAACCAGATCGCGGAAGGCAGAGGTTCAGCGTGCGCCGGGAAGACGTCCCCTTCCAAGTTCTCGACCCGAAAGCAGCCGCCTCATTCCCTGTTGAAGAAGACGGCGACGTGCTGATGCTGACCGTTGAGGAACACGAGTTCTTGGGGAATGACATGGTGATCCGACTGAGGCTGGCGCAATCCGGCCCCGAGGATCCGACTCAGACGTCAGTCGTCCTGAGTCCAACCGCCGCCGAGGAAGCCTTGACGCGCCGCTATCGATCCCGTCTTGGCCTGGCTCTGATGATGGCGCCCGCGTCTGGGGCGGCCCGGTCCCGGAGACAGTAGGCACCTCGAGCCTTGCCTCTGGAGATGCACTGATGCTGACTCCAGACGAGAGCATGTCGTCCGCTGGTGGTGGCTCACAAGGTTCCCCGGGACTCGGTCCCGTAGGGCGCTCACACCTTCAGGGGGGTAACGCTGGCGGCTCTTCGAGCCGGGGGACGGCAGATTCTCAAGCTCCCTCCTCGTCAGCCGGTGGTAACCCCGTGTCGAGCGCGGTCGTGGTCGTTGGCGGAGCCGGGGGCTCATCTTCTTCGGCTCCGCCCCCAGCCGACTCATCTGGCCACGCCCAGTCCACGTCGCTTGCCAGTGCTGAACAGTAGCAAGAGCGCCGAGATTTCGGGAAGTCCAGGTCGCCGGCGCTGACTGAGGAGGCTGCGGAGACCGACAAGGGTGAGGTCGAGGATGACGCCCACGCCTCCGTCGGCGAAGATGGACAAGAAGATCAAGATTCCGGCGACGAAGCCGAATATGGCGGTCAGTATGCGGACGACGAGGCGGAGTGGGGTGACGAGGAAAACGCCGAGGGCTCGGACACCGAAGACTTCCAAGAGGGGAGCTCGCTCCCGCCTTCTCGGACAACCCCGGAAGGGATTCACCGGATCCGTCCCCGGGACTATCAGCCTCAAACGGACCGTCGGAGCTAGTTCTACCGGGTCATCGACTCGGACACCGACCCACCTCGCGGTGATGACGTCTTGGAGAAGTTGCTTCCGGCCAAGGCCACCCTGGAAGATGTTCGGCCGGACGTTTTGGAATTGGAATATCTTCGAATGGATGTAGACAATTGTGGTCTCCAGGAGGCAGAAGACGCCGTCATGAACCAGCTCTAGGAGGAAGTCGTCGTACACACCCGTCTTCGCAAGAGTGAGCTGCTAGAGATCCTCCGAAGGGTGCTGTGTCGCCAGATCCTGGGCGAAGTGTAGTGGCTTCGGCATCTGCCCGAGGAGTTCTTTGACGCGGCCGTCGCCCTCGCACAAGCGTGTAACTAGGAAGTTGGCTTGGAACGTCCCTGGCCTCAGATTCCGACAGAGCGTCCAGACAGTCCCGAGCCCTCGGACCTGGATGAGGATGCATCGGACGGAAGCGCGGCTCCCGCTTTCCGAGCTCCAGCGACCCCTGTGCACCCGAAGAAGCGAGCTCGGTCATCAAGTGCTGCCGGGAGTAGTCCTCGTTCGGGCCTCTCTTCAACGGCGGGGAAACGGCCTCAGCAAGTGGTCGTTCTCCCGGCCTACCTGTCGGACGCCTCTTCGGACGAAGATACAGTTTCTGTTCGCACCGGGCGACTGGAGCTCACCACGGCCATGGGCCCTGCTGACGTACACACGCAGACGCGCTCGGCCAAGTCGTGGGGCCTCTACCGGATCCGGGTTTCCTCAGCCAGCGACAAAAGCGGCAACCAGTTTCGCGGATTTCCAGACTACAAGTGCGTGGCCACGGAAGTCAAGGCGGCGCAGGGCCGGTTCCCTTCCCAGGAATATGACGACTTGGTGAACGGCTCGGGTCCGGGAGAGGTGATGCCGTGGGACACCATGTTCTCCGGGCGCATCAGGATGTTCTGGTTCGTCCGGGGTCAGATGAGTTCTGGATTCTGGCGCGTGGTGGCTGTATACGTGGTTCAAATGTTTACTTGGCGTCGAGCGTTCTGGGAGAGGCTCCACTGGATCGTTCCGAGCCTGCGAACAAGGTCCTCTACTCGGCCTGGAGCAACCTCCAGAAGGCATGGACGGCTGCGCGGCTTAAGATGAAGAAAGAAATTCACGCGTTGCCGGCGGACGAACGCAAGGTCTTCCGGTGTGAGTTCGGTCTCTGGCGTCGGCTGAGGAAGGTCGCGACCTGGATTCCCATGGAGGCCCAAGCTCAGTTGTCGTTGGTGCAACAACTGGAGGTCCTGGACCGACGCGAGCCAACACGAATATATTGGGGTTGCTCGAGTGGTGAGCGCCACATCGCGGAGGCTGTGTCTTCACGGGTGTGGTCGACGCGAGTCGTCAACCCAACCGACCGCCTCGAGATCCCGACCCCCAGGGCTTCGACCTGCCCATTCCCCGGGATTGAGTCTCGGGTAGTCTTCGGGCGGTTGCAATCCCTTAGCTCTAGCCCTCGCGCAGCGCCGTCGTTCATCTCACAGTCTTGCGTTCAATATTCTTTCTGATTTCCTTTGAGTTATCTTGGGGTATGCGTGGTCTTGATCTTCTTCTCCGGACGGGGGTTTTCGTGAGCGCCTCGAAGTCGGCACATCTCCGGGATCTTGGACCTCCGTTTTCAGTCGATAACATGCATTCAAATACAAATATACAAATATACAATATCTCGGGTTCTTGGGTGAGTGACCCCATCCAAGACCCGAGCCTTCTCGGGGGACGCACCGGGACGAGCTACTGGAACTCATCTCGGGTCCACGCCCCAAGGGCTCAACCGGACCTCCTCGTCCGGGAGTTCGTCGCCTGACTGCATTGCCCGGAAACGGACACGGGCCCGTTCTCCTTGGTCAAACTCGTACATCAATCGGCCACAGTTCAGTCGCCCTTGGGGGCCCCACTCGGGGACGTCGTAATCTTTCCACTTAATCTTGTATTCTTTGACACGTCTGCTAGTGCGGGTCCTCGTGATCCAGCGCACATCCAGGATGGTCTCCACTTCGTATTCTCCAGCATTTTCATCCGGTTTCCAGCTAGAGGATTCTCGCAACAGCGCAGCATCAAAATCGTCATCCTCGGGGATTTCCTGGGTCTCAGTCGGTCTCTCGGGGAACACAACTACTGCTGACGTGCACCCAGGGAAAGAACCTATAATCAGTTTCTTCGACCTGGAGCCGATAACGGAAGTCGCTCCCCTTATCCAGGATCCTAAAAGGACCGTGCCAGAGGTGGACTAGCTTCTTGGTTAGTCCCCGGTGTACCCGAGCTAGGTACAGCCACACGGAGTCGCCTACCTCGAATCCTTCCTTGAGGCGGTCAGAGAGTTGTTTTCATCGCTGGTTGTATTCCCGAGCCCGACGGGTCTTTGCTTTGGCTTGGCGGTCTGGGGCCCAGGCCTTGGCGTACTCGACTTGCCGCTGGACCTTGGATCTTGACTCGCCACTCGTACGCGTCTCGAAGCTGGACGTCTCGGGGAACACCACCCATCATCGCTTGCACTGTCCCTTGGGCATCCCAGCCATGGACCAGGTAAAAGGAAGTCTCAAGCCGGGTAGCATCGTAGGACGTGTTGAGTGCCCACATGAGCTTCTCGGAGAGTTCGTCCCGATCACTTTGGCCGACTGTCTGCACATAGGCTCGGACGCTCCGGATGACAGTGTGCCCGGACCTCTCTTGTTGGCCATTGGCTTGAGGTCGATATGCCAGGGTCGCATGTTGCCGACTCCCGAGCATCTCCCGGAAGTGCTTGAAGACGCGTCCCATAAACCGGGGATCTTGGTCGTGACGGATCATCTCGCTGGCACCAAATCGACGGAACACGCACTCCTCGTACGCTTCGGCTACATATTGGGCAGACTTGCGCCCCATGGATTTACACATGATGAATCCCGAGAAGGCGCACTGAAAGAGAAGCAGATATTCGTTGCCCCGAGCTGTCCGAGGGAGAGGGATGACAAAATCCATGTAGACGACCTGGAAGGGCCGGGTCGCTAATATATTCCCCGGGGAAGGTCCTGAGTTCCGTGGTAGGCTGTTCGCTGTCACGCAATCCACGCATTCTTTGACAAATCGTTCAGCGGACCTGAACATGCCTATCCAGTAGAACTCCCAGCGCAATCTCTCATACGTCCTGATGAAACCCCTGGTGGGCTCCTTGCATGCCAGAATGACAGTGATGCAAGATGTCGGCCTGGCGATCCCGGGGCACGACCAGCCGGAACCGGTCTGCTTCGTTCCGGGGACGTTCGGGGGTGTTCCGACAGACGTAGAACAGCGCATCCCTGCGATCCAAGACGAACTGTTCAGCGATCTTGGCTAGGTGTGTTGTCTGCTTCAGCGAAAGCTGTTCCGTCTCTCCTCGGAGGAAATTCATTAATGGCCGCAGCTCTAGCTCAAATGCTTGGTGAGCGCAAACCCGCCTCCAGCGTTCCTTCCTGGCTTCTCCTGGGTCTTCTTCTGGCTGATGGTGCTCACGGTTCTCTGAGCCGACTGCTGTCCCTTCCTCCTCCTCGTCTGACTCCGTTGTGTTCGTAGTGTCAGGCGGGGCTTGGGGCTGCACTGCCGTCTCTGGAGCGTCTTCGTCGGAGTCTGCTTCGGCTGGTGCGGCTCGGGCCCGGGTCGTTACGAACACGTTCTCTTCCGGGTATTCTATTGGAATTCCGCAAGGGCCTCGAGCCGTGGCTATGAATGCTGACTCCACAAGTGATTTCTCCCTCGGGGTCAGCTCTTTCATCAACTTTTCATGGATTCGGTTGAGGCATTGGAGCAGTTTCATCTCTCCCGGGTCATCTGCTTCTAGGAATGTCTGTTCTTGCAGGATTCGCTTGGAGTCATAATCTGCGGCCGCATTGAAGTCTCATTTCACATGGACCTGGCGGAGAGATCTGAACTTAGCTTGTAGTTCCTCCGCCTCCTGGAGGAGTCGCTGTAGGTGCGGCTGTGTACATCCAATCACTCCTTGCAATTGCTGAATCGCTAGGCGTGAGTCTCCGACTACCATGAGATCCTTGACATCTTTCTCCAGGGCCAGGAGCATCCCCTTGATCATTCCTGCATATTATGCTTCGTTCACCGTCGCCTTCGTCAGAAAATGTCCTTGGGCGGCAACAATCTCCCAGGTGGGGGGCTTCCACAGTATGCAAGCTGCACCCCCCGACCCGTCTCGTTTGGCGGTTCCGTCGTAACTCAACAGGTGCCCTACGTGGTCATCGGAGAGCATCTCCAGGCTAACCGGAGGTGTCTTGATCCCGGTGTCCCTTGGAGGGAATCAGTTCTTCGGCTATATCGTCCAGTCGCTCCCGGGGCGTGATCCCAACACCCAACATCGCTGCTAGGCAGTCTTCATCGCGCTCGACTCAACGGATATCCACATCCCAGGGCGACAAATTGACAGCCCACTTCAGGCATCTACCGTCCACCGTCTTCGACTTGAACAGCCACCCCAGGACCGAGTATCTGGTGTACACCCGGATCGTCTTCTCGGAACATCCCGAGATCATGGTGTGACAGGTATTGAGTACGCAAAGCAGGGAGAGGACTTCCTTTTCAGCCGGGTGGTATCTCAACTCAGCGTCTTGGAGAACCCGTCCTACGAATCGTACGGGTCGCACGACACCATCATAGTCTTGCCCCAAGGCGGCGCTGATGGCCCACTTGTTCGCATGCAGGATGATGATGTACTGCCTCGCGGGATCCGGGTGCTGCAGCAACGGGGTCGACACCTGACGTTCCATCAGCAGCTGAACGCATGCTTGGCTGTGTCGAGGTCGCGCCCCAAGCAGAGCTGCTCATCGGACAACTCGTACAGCACTGCCGCTATCACGGGTAGGTCCTTAATGAACTTGCCATAGTAATTAAGACTGCCCAGGAAGGATTGAACCTGCTTGAGTGTCTTCGGGAATGGCAGGTTCAGGACTTTCGTGGCGAGCTTGGGAGACGTGCGGATTCCGTCCGAGCTGATGTCATGCCCGAGGTACTTGCATTTCTTCACACCAAACTCGCTCTTCGGGAGGCTGACAGAGATGTTCCAGTATGGCAGGCGGTATTACAGAGCATCCAGGGTCTTGCACAGTCGTCCCAGAACGGGGCTCCGTAGATAATGTCGTCGATGTATGAACTCCGGAACAGAACAGGTCCCATCTGCTCCGGGGAGACCCGGTTCTGATGGAACACTGTATCTGTACCGGTTCGAGAGACACCCGCCCCCCGGTGCTCCGTTCCCTGGGACACTTGGGCGTCCGCGTCGTGGTCTATCCCGAGGAACTTCAACACGTCGGGATCCACCAGCTGTTCCTCGCCTGGAGAGAGCCGAACAAAACCCCAGAGACAATTGTCTAGGAGCTGCTGGTAGATAAGCGGCGCACTCTTCAGACTGAACGGCATACGCTTCCACTGAATTTGTCCAAGGGGACAGATGAAGGCCGAGATCAGCTTGGCTCGGGCCGTCATGGGGACCGCCCAGAAACCCCTTGCCATATCCAGGGTCATAATCCACATCGATGCTGAGAAGTTTCTCATGAGCTCGTCGATCAGCGGCAGCGGGTAGTTCATCAACTTGATCAGCTGATTGATCTGTCGATAGTCGATACACAAACGGATATCCTTGCCGTTCTTCTTCATTACGATGACGATTGGCGACGCCCAGGCCGACTCCGAGTACTCGATCAGACCCGTCTCCAAGAGAGCTCGTAGACCTTGGGTAACAAATTCCCAGGAATCCGCCGGGCGCACTGTGAGACGGGTTTCGATTCGCCGACCTCGAGGTCACAAACCACTCCTCAGGCAGGCGACAGCAAGGCGTTGCCGTCACCGAGTAGGCTCTTCTTGTGACGCCGCAGGATGGTGCGGAAACGCTCTTCGTCGTCCTCGGGGCCAGTCTTCTCTAGGTCACCAACAACTGCTTCCTCGATCTTGGCCTCGGGTCTCAAATCGCTCAGGTCTGGGAGATACGCGAGCTGGTTCTTGAGCATGTCCAGGAGCACGAAATCGGACCCTTGGTGGAAGTACACCGCGGAGTCCGCGTCAAGCGTGTGGCTACCATCATTAATGATTGGGCCAGGGCGAACGGCGCTGGTCTAGCATGGGTACCCAGGAACCCCCGAGCCAACTCCTGTTCTGCATCAGCCTCGGAAGTTGAGGCGCCCCCTGGAAGCTCGGCACAGTCGCTTCTGGTCGCGGTGGCGCCTGAACCGTCTTCGCCTTGAGCACTGGAAGTTTGCGATAAGCTCGGGACAGCCATAGCCATGGACCGGGAACTGGGGTCTGGGTCTGGCCGTCGCAGAATGCCGGTCGGACGGGGATACGTGGATCGCTCGACGGCTGGGGGGGGGGGGCGTGCCGTTCCCGCGCGAGGGCTACCGAG
>JAGDFM010000313.1:0-12840 GCA_019155715.1 Phytophthora pseudosyringae
CCATGCGTTGTATCCGAGCAACGACATACGCGATACTGCATCGCTGATTTGGATCCTCACAGCTCATCTCGTCAACAAGGCGACAGCATTCACGCCAGAGTTGCTTCACGCCCCCGTAGTACTCTAACTTCCACGAAACCTCGCGTAGGCATGATCCAAACGACAGAATATCCGCGGCAAGTTCTTGGTTGTTTTTCATGGCACGGGTTGGATTCGTGAAATGAGGTAACGAGGGCCCTTAGCTCGAGGAAAAGTTCGTCAGCTTCGCAACGTCATCAGCGCTAATCAAAACATTTCCAAGCTGGATATCGCCGTGTGCAACCCCCCGTTCATATATTGGAGTCCTAAAGCTACAGAGTGCAAGTGACGAAAAACGTCCGCAACATCCCGTTTGTACCACTGAAGAAATGATCGGTCCATGTATTGCTCCAACGATCCCTTTTCCATGTGCTCGCATACAAACAAGTTGTATCCTTCATGAACAGCACCGTATAACTTCTGGATATTTGGGTGGCGAAGCGTAAACCAACGACTCGCTAACATCTCGAAAGACTCGGTCGTTCCTGGGGACGAGACGCACAGTCGAATAGCGACCGTTGCGTCTAACCACAGCCCGAGAAAGTCCCCACCAATATCTTTGTTAGGCGAAAAGTCTCCAAACTCAATTTTCAGTAACACAGATTGACCACTTCGGCAATGTTGCGAATGATGAAATGCGCGGAGTTGGGTCGGATCCGTCCACGAAAGTAACAGCTTCCGAACATCTTGGTGGCCTTGTGATAACGCATAGTCGACCGCGTTTTGGTTTGTTTTGTCGACAATGTCCATGCTTGCTCCCACCTCCAGAAGAGCCCGCACAGATTCAAGGTTTCCATGCTCAGCTGCTAGAATTAATGCTGTTTTGCCATCATGGTCTGTAGCATTGACAGCTGCGCCGAGGTCGACAAGATCTTTGATATTCTGTACGTTAGAGCAGCACGACTCGCTGATAGTCATCAAAACTGTCTTTCCAAAGTTGTTGGTTATGTTCAGATCAGCACCATGACCGACCAACTCTTGAATGAGATAGCGATTCGCTTGGCCAGCTTCGCAAGACTCATAAGCACTGTCTGTCCAAAACTGTCAATTGCGTTGGGATCAGCACCAAGATCCAGAAGTGTCTTTACGATACCTTCGTTTGTGTTTCCAAATTTCAAACGCATTCATAAGCACTGTTTTTCCTCGAGCATCGGTTGCATTGGGATCAGCTCCGTGGTCAAGAGCATCTCGACAACTTTCGCGTTGATCTTCCCCGATTGAACAAGTTTGGCCAATAGTGTCTTGCCTTGGCTATAGTCGGCATTAATTCGGATCTCGTGCTTTAAAAGCATTTGTGTAAGGCTTTCCCTTGCTCGTTTGGATTCCAAGAGATGGAGCAGAAGCGTTGTGCCATCAGTGTACGCTACGTTCCACGCACTGTCAAACTTAAGAAATACTTCCACGATGACTGCGGCCACCTCGTTCGATTCCAAATACTTTGCTAGAACTGTTTTACCTACGATGTCTTCGGACTGGACATTTGCCCCATTTTCGAGGAGAACTTTCCCGACGTCAGCAGTGGCCTGGCCAGACTCCATCAGGTGCATCAACAGCGTTTTTCCATCTGCATCGACTTCCTTCACACACGCCGTGTCACGCTTGACAATCCTTGTCGCCAACTCGACATCAACTGCTCCTGCCTCGATACATTTCGTCAACAGCCTCATTCCGATCTTATCGACACTAGCTCCGCTGTTGAGGAGGATTCTAACCACCTCGGGACGAACGTTTTCAGACGCACATACTCGCATCAGCGCAGTTCTTCCTGCTTCGTCTCGTATATTCACGTCAGTGTTGTGATGTCCAACAATCTGCTTGAGCATCTCAAGGTCAGTCGTCGATGCCGAGCACATGTGCATTAGCGCTGTAGTTCCCCAGTTATCTTGCGCGTTCGCACCGCCATCCGCTACTAAAGTTTTTATCGCGGCTGCGTGGCCAGAACCCTTGCACAGGTGCATCAGAGCTGTCTCTTTACACTGGTCCTCCGCGTCCACTCTCGCTCCGTAATCCAACACGAAGGCTTCCACCACATCTGCGCTTACGTTTTCAGACTGGCACAAGTGCATCAAAGGTGTTGTGCGGCGGATGTCCCTTGCATTGGCGTCGGCGCCCCATTCCGCGACGAGAAGTCGTATCCCTTCGGTGCTGGCATTTCCGGAAGCACAGAGATGCATCAGAGGTGTCTTCTTGTCTCTATCTCTGGCGTGGACATCAGCCCCGTAGTCGGCAACAAGTAGTTTCAGGATGCTACAGTCGGCCCGCTCACCCTCGCACAAATACATGAGCGACGTCATCCCCAAGTTGTCGTGTGCATTGATATCGATTCCACAGTCTGTTAGTAGCAAGTTTACGACGTCTGGGTGGCAGTTGCTGGATTTGCAGAGCTCCATCAGCAACGTGTTTCCCTGTCCGTTGACGTAGGCGCCGTGCTTGACAAGCAGCTCCACCATGGTCACCCATCCCTTGCTGGTGGCGAATAGTAACGCGCTCTCGTCCACGCTTTCCACCTCAGCGCCGTTTACTAGCAGATATTCCGCGATGTGTACATGGCCATTCTTGCTCGCGACGAGCAGGGGGGTTGAGTTTGTCTCGATGCAAACCGCGTTCACATCGACGCCTTTGCCAGCTACCAATGCCTGAACAGTGGCGAGGTCACCGCTCTTTGAGGCGCTAATGAGACAGCGTTCATAGTGGCCTTCCATGCAGTAGCCGTCTTTGCTCTCCGACTCGGAGACTCCGAGGCGAATTTTACACTGGCTGCGGCTCTGAAAGGCGCGTAGCTGAAGCGTTATGAGTACAAATCACACCTCCATACGTATCTTTCCACTCCACGCGTTTGCCACGAGTCTTGGGCCAAGGCTCAGTAAATGCAGCTCGGTTCGGAGCCCTCGTCTGAATGCTGGAACCCAGGTAGAGAGAGGGACATCGTTTTGAAGGCATAAAGTGGTGTTCTTCTGGTGGTTAAAGAGTTGATGTCACTTGAGATGACGAGGAAGCCCCGCTTGTCCTTGCCAGTCGGTATGGTGTGAAAAATATTGCTCACGAAAAGTAAATGCAAACGGTATAATAAGTGCTGCTTGGCTATTTGGAGATTAGTTTCTTATCTAGTACGGGGATGTCTCCGTCACCGTCATCGTCATGGCGAGAGAGAGAGGCACACTTGTCTATTTGACCGACTAGATGTCTGGTATGTCCTACGCCTGGTTAGCAACGCCAGTGCCTGGCTCAGGTCCGGTGGTGGTGCTCATCACGCGTGGTGAATGCTCTCGCGGTTGACGCTCCAATGCGTGCTGGCATACAAGCAGTCTCGTTCCTTGTATTTGTTTTTCGGGCTGTCTGCGCTCGCGTTTTGCCAGTGCTTTCAGCTGCCTCATAGCTGTCGCCCAGAATTCCTCCACGCTGGTTTCTTCGGTCACCTCTTCCTGTTGAAACACCACTCGATGTCGCTGTATTCATAAGCTGGTTGCGCACACACTGCTCAATATGAGCCACATCCGCTTCCACTCAGCTGTGTAGTCCTTCACCTCGTCCGGGTACGTCTCTTGCAGTCTGGCCTTGGTTCTACCCGATACTTCCGGTGCTCGCCGGTTGGCACAAATCTGGTGATTGTCCCGAGCTCCCATTGTTCACCCGTCCAATGCCGGATGAGTTTCAGCCACCACGCTTGTGCACACGAGCAGTCCCGGAAGATATGCTCCATTGTTTCTTTGGTGCCGAGGCAAGTGCGGAGCTTTCTGCAGCTGTTGTCCTGACGCCTTACGTCGTGATACAGCTTAAGTTGCCTGACTGCTATCCGATACCCGACCCATACCTGATATTCCGTCAACTCGTTGCGATGTGCCCACACCTGCTTAGGCGTCTGCTGCATCGCTGCCTTTTGCCACTCACTGGTTTGTACTATTTCCTGAAGCCTGTTGAGCTGTTTCTCCAACGCTCCTCCATCTCACCGTCATCGTCCTGGCGTCCAGAAAGCAAATCTTGAAGCCAAACACAAGACTACGTATTCGTGTTTGGTGCATGGAGCGCTAGCACTTCTCTTCGTGCTGGTACTTCGGTACGCTCGCTATCCATACGGTACTGTGGTTCCTTTCCCCTCTCTCTTGCTACAAGTTTGATGGAGGTTTCCGGAGAAATCATCGCTCTCCGGGCTCCATTTTTCGGTGAAGATCGTCCGCATGCCGGCACTGATGAGTGTGCACGAAGACGCAGCCCCGAACGTGTCTTGACGGTCGGAAGGACGGGTTTTTAGGTCGGCGTAGAGTTCGGGTGACTTTCCTTGTTGCGGTGTCTTGGCTCGTGACTTTCATCATCTGACGCCGGTGACGATCATCACAAAGGTATTTTCATCCATCAAGCCACCTCAGCTCGGGCTATCACTGAACGTTGTCGCTGAGAGCGTCGTCCTTGACAGGACCCTGCAGATCCAGGTACCAACGCTGTCTGCCTAGTCGTTTCGAGGATCCCCGACGAGTCACCGTCCATTCGTTTCGGGTGTTCTTGTATTTATTCAGCACGTGACTGCATGTGAAGAGCGGTCGTGGGTGGTATGGCCCAGGACGAAGGGGAAGCGTGCGTGTACGTGAAGGAATCGGTCCTCCGCGAGCTCGAGCAGGAGCGGCGCAGACTCAAATGGCAGCTGTCCCGCGCACTGCAGACGTCCGACAGCCGAGCGGCGCAGCTCGAAGCGAGCAAAGCCAAAGTGAAGGATCTGCTGACGATCGTGGAGATGAACAAGGGCGTGGCCGACCAAGTGGTGCAGCGGTCCCACGGCCGAGACGCCGCGCGGAGAGCAGAACTCGAGACTTTGCACCAGCAGAACAAGCAGCAGCGCCAGCGACACGTGGCCTTGGCTGTACGCTCGATGGGCCGAAGAGTTCGCCACCGACAGCAGCGTGACGCCTTCCACTCGCTCCGTCAAGCGGTTTCGCTCCAAACTCGACGTCGAGAAGCACTGCTGAGACTGCACGCGCGGGTTCGTCGGAGAACTTTGGGGCGGGGGCTCGAGAGGTGGAGGAGGCTCTTGTGCCACGTGCACGAGGCTGGTGAAGTCTACTCCATCGCCGTCGAAGTTGTGCGCGATGACAACACGCAGCAACTCCAGCTACTGCGGGACGTGTGGAGGAACTGGGAACGGGTCGTCCGCTGGGGGCGACGGCATCGAGAGTTGGCGAAAGTCGCTTCGGGGCGCTTGGTCCGCTCGGTGCTTTTAGCGTGGAGGTCACGTGTCCGGATCCAGCGACTGCGCAGAGTTCTCTTGCGTCGGATCCTTGCGAGGACGAGGCGGAGGCTGCAGCAGCTTGGGCTCTTCTGCTTCCGACTGCGATGCGCCGAGGTGGCGGCTCACGACTGGGCCGAGGTCCTCAAAGCAGCGCATGTCGCCATGGAGGAGGAGAGGGCGCTTCGAGCTCAAGTCCAGTCCTCCGCTGCGAGCGAGCTGTATGCCGCCTACGCCCGGGAGCAGCAGAGGCAGCAGCGCTTCACCGAACGACAGACGCAGCGGCTGGCGGACTTTAAACGGCGTGAGTGCAAGCACCGAGCACTGACAAGGCTGCGGTGCCACGTGATCCAGTCGCGACAGAAGAACGCGATCGCACTGCGGTTCCAGAGACTGCAGCACCGCCACCGCATGACGCGAAGGCTCTTTGCAGCTTGGAAGCGTGAAGCGCGTCGCTCCAGACGCACCACGAGGCTCATAGCAACGTGGGACGCTCGTCGAACGCACTCCACCAAGGCAGTTTGCTTGCGATTGTTTGCTTGGACGCTTCAGCGCAGACGCCAGCGGCGGTTCCGCCTCCGCGCGTTGGTGGCAAAGCTGCGAAGGGCCTGGCTGCTGCGCGGGTGGCTGTGTCTGCGGATCCGATCTGCTATCGAGGAGCACAAGGCGATCGCTCACGTGGAGATGTGGCAGTTCTCCCAGCACGCGGAGGCAATGCACGCGTCCTGCGTGGAAGACGGCCGACGCAGCAGGAGAGTCGCCTTGAAATACCAAGTCACGTGCGCTCTCGTCATGGCCGACCAGAAGCACGAGAAGCTCCTTCGACGGGTGTTTCGAAGCTGGTCCAGAGGCGCAAGTACAAACGCTCGTCGTCGCCGCGCTCTGAAGCGATTGCTGGCTCGTAGACAGCTCAGCGCACTTCGAGGTGCCGTCCGGAGGTGGGTCCACCTCAACGAGGACAAGACGGCGCGATGCAGCCTGCTGCATCGATACCACTTGACGCGTCGCCATCGTGCGGTGGGAGTTGCGTTCGACATGTGGAAGCGCAGCACACACAAGAGACTGCGCGTGAGGCTGGCGAGCTATCAGCAACGTTCTTGCTTCCGGGCGTGGCGTCACTGGCACGATCTCCGGCAACAGCGGGCGCGATGGTTCGGACGGCTCCTGCAGCGATCGATGGAGAAATGGCGACGACAAGCTTTTCACTCGTGGAAGCTGAAGAGTGACCACTACGTCAACGTGTGTGCCAGGAGAGACGCTGCTGCGCACGAGCTGGTGTCGCGCCTGTGGCGTCGGTGGGTTGGCTTTGTGGCATTCCGTCTGCACCAGCAGCGCTGCCAGCAGCAGCGAGCGTTGCGGGGGGTTCGAAGGTCCCTACATCGGACGATTCTGTCCACAGCGTTCGCGTCTTGGCGAACAAACGCGAGACACAGACAGTCACGAGACACGCTGGTTGTGCGTGCATTCCGGCGAAATGCCGGTCAGTCTCGCGCCTGGAGATACTTGCTAGCTTGGCGTCGACACTCGGAGCTCACGGTTCGAAGACGTGCAGCATTGAAGCGAATATGTCAACGACGCAGCCTTCGGAGACTCCGACGCAGGTGGAGTCACTGGATTCGAGCGTCGATGGGTGCTACGATCGCAATGCTGGAAAACTCGTCGACCAAAGCGCAGCAACAAGTTGACAGTGTGGCCCGGTCAACGAGCAGGATCAACAGACTGCGTCGCACGATTCAGAGATGGAGACGCGTTGGTGCTGAGGCCAAGCGACAGCAGCGTCGTCGAGCTCTCTTCGCGGAGAAACGGCGCTACACGATGCTCCAAGCCTCCTTGCGCCAGTGGTATAGGAAAATTACGTGCTGCTCGCTGACCAAACAGCATCGCGCGCTTCAGCATCTACTGCGCCGGCTTCAACTATCACTTGAGCGCCAAGCATTCAGGCTTTGGGAACGTCGGGCACACGCTAAAACGCTCTACCAGCGAGATCGGATCAGTGCTGAGCTGTTCCGTCGCTCCGAAACTCGTGTGATGGCTCTCGCAGAGGAGATACGGGCGGGTCGAGAACGACGAACCGTGTTCGCATCGTGGAGATCCATCACTGCGCGAACGAAGAAGGCTTGCCGATGCTTCCAGAGCATCGTTTTGAAACGGCAGCATCGGTTCATGCAGAATTCGTGGGCTAAGTGGACTCGTAACACCCAGACGCAGCGTTGTGTAGTACGTCTGACCGCAATATTCGCGCAGCGACTCAAATTGGCAGCGTGGCGTAAGCTGATGCAGATGCACCGTCACCACGATTTAAGGTCGACGGGGGCTCGGTGGGCTGGAGTTATCTGGCACAAACTCCTTTTGCGTCACGCTTGGAATCACTGGAAGCGAATTGATAGCTTCGTGGCAAAGCATACAGCACTGGCAAAAGCGAAAGCGTCATCTCTCCAATCCATGAGAGCGTTTAAGCAGACGATCGCGAGGCGGCATCACAAGAAGCACGTTTCGGCTCTGGTTCTCGCGGCCTGGAGGCAGCATGTTAGCTGCACCAAGCGACTCCGGCGCCACCTCTGCGATGCTTTGGGGAGACTAGCGAATGCGACCATCGCGTATCACTGGCAGAGGTGGCGAAGCATCGTCGAGCGACAGAATTGCCTCCAAGTTCTGTTGCATCGAGTCGTGAAGCGGCGACAATCGCGAGAAGTGCGCGCGGCACTGGATCGCTGGACACGGTGGACGCTGGCGATGGCGCACCGACAGCAGCTAGAGCGAACGCAGCGGGCGTTGCTACAGCAGCGAGAGGTGAGTGCAAAGCGCATTGCGGTCGTGAAGTTCTTGTCGTGGCAAAGGCCATGCCTCGAAGCGCATTTCGCTCGTTGGAAAGTGCACGTTGAGCAGCGTCGGCGATACGTCGTCCAGCAGAGGGAAGCGCTTACTCATCGACGGACACGTCACCTCCTCCGAAGCGCTTGGTGCTCATGGGAGGACTTGGTCCAGCACGCGAAACGAAGAGCTCACTTACTCACGAAGACCTTGAGCAAGGCGCGGATCGCTCTTCTCGCGCGCGGCTTCGATCGATGGGGGCGATGGAGTGGCTGGATGCAGGATGTTGACGACAGCTTGACGCAGCTGGTGGGGATACGCGAGTTGTGGCAGCGGCGGCGAGGGTTTTCCGCTCTCCGTCAGCACCATCATGAAGTCATTCGACGCCAGTCCATCATGGCAGCGTCAGCGTTCTCGGCCCACAGTGCGCGACAGCGAGAACGCCAGACGCAAATGCTGCGCGGAGTGGCGCTCGTCTTGCAGCGGAAGACAAGTGCGGCTCTTTGCGATCGCTGCTTCCGCTATTGGGTCCTGTACGTGAAGGCAAAGGTCAAAACGAGGTCTACGGTCAGGCTGGCTCGTATCCGGTCTCAAAAGCGCATGGTACGTGGCTGCTTCATCGAGTGGCAGCGCCATACCCAGCAAAAGGCTGTTCTGAGCCAGAAGCTGCGCAGACGTCAGGAAACATGGCAACTCCGTCGCCGACGAAGGATCTGGAACGCGTGGGTAGGCTTCACGCAGCATTCTCTGGACGTGAAGCACTCCATCTACGACAAATTGGTCATCTGCGCACTCCGACATTCCCTCCAAGGCGCTTGGGGGCGTTGGAAGGCCTACACAAGACACGCAAATGCCTTGATCGATGCCCACCGTGTGGCACAGTGGGAGCACGCCACAGCTGAACGGGATAAAGTGATTGGCACTCTAGAAGACAAGCATGAACGCTTGTTGCTGAGAGCTGCCCAGCTCGGACAGCTCAGCAGCGCCCTCCGGCAGCGGTTGGTGAGCTCGGCAGCCAGAAAAATTCATCGTGTGCTGGAGCTTGGACTTAAATCGCGAGTGTCTACTGCGTTCGAGGTCTGGAAGCACAAACTACTGCAAGTCTCTGTGTTGCGGTCGCGCGTAGCAGCTCTCGGTCTGCGATACCAGCGAATTGCTCTGCAGCGTTGGCAATCCACGAGTTCGTACCTGCGAGCTGCTGAAGAAGTGAAGCGAGTGCGACTAGACACGACTGAGTGGGCAGCACGCGTGGTTCACACGTGCGCCACACAGTGGATCAAAAGACGCACGTTCCAGTCGTGGAAATCGATCGCTCGAGTTCATCGGGGAATCACACGACACGTTGCAGTAGCGACACGTAGACGTGAGCTCCAGCTTGTCCGATGTTGCTGGGGGAGTTGGAAGGCGATCCTTGACACCCGAGCGCGACAACATGAAGCAGCGACCAGTCTGCAAGCGAGGAAGGGGCTCAAAACGGTACTGCAAGCATACTGGCAATGGCGAAGCGTGCGTGAACGCTCTGGACTAGCCAAGCGCAACGCGATTCGCACCCTTGTGCTGCTGCGGCGCGTGTGGCAGCACCGCCTTGTGCTCAATGGCTGGAATCGATGGCTCAACTTCACGACAGAAGGAAATGCAGCAACGGTGCACACAAAGCTGGTGCTGGTCGAGCATGAGTTGGAGAAAACCGCTGGTCGCTACGCGTTGTTACGTGCCTTCAGCAACTGGAAAATGTACGCTCAAAGCCAATACGAGCGTCGAAACGGGCACACTCGAGCGCTCGCTGCTTGGAGTCGCCAACGGCTACTTCGACGCCACTTCGAACGCTGGAACTGCAGGATCGCTTGGAGCCAGGCGCGTTTGATGCTTGTACGCCGGATGGAGCGGCATCTCCGACGTCACTACATGACCCTCACCAAGTTCGCGGTGTGGGTGTGGTTCGCTCGAGTGCAGGCAGGCTCTCGCACCCTGCTATGCTTGACGACGCAGCTCCAAGTCGCTTCAAAGCAATTCACGCCATCGACGGACGTCCCAGCACGCATCGCGCGCGCACTGCTGACCGACTTGCTGCTGTCCGAGCGTCAACTGCTCCAGTGGCAGCAGCGCAGTGCCTGGCGACTGGTAAACGCCACGGTGCGCAACGCGCGTCGACGAATGCTGCGAACTGCCTTTGACCGACTTGCGAGCGGCGCCGCTGTCAGCGCTAAGCGCCGCTTCTTGACGCCGATGCACGTCGCCAACTCGCGCGCCTTTGTCGACAGGATGGCGCTGGTGTTGCTGCGCTCGGGCTTCCAGCGCTGGAGGCGGCAGTGCTTGGCGCTGGCTATTCAGGAGGCTGAGGAGGCCCAGCAGGAGCTGCTCCGCGCGCTGCACCACGTGACGTCGTACCGACAGGCGCTGGGTCCGTACGTGCAGCACAGCTAACGATACAGTGAGGACTAGACAAAGACGTATTTGTTGTTTAACTTACCGGCAAAACCCCGACGTGGGTCGGTGCGCTGCCTTTTACCTTTACGGGGTGAGGCCGTCGGCCGCTGCATCGAGCGGGATGGAGTTCTCCAGCCTGGCCTTCATCTCGGCCGTCAGCGCCCTCACGGTCTCTAACGACGGGATCGACGCCCGCTCGCTGCAGCCGACGCCGTCCAGCACCTGAAAGTTGGCCACCAGCGGCCGGTGGTCCGACACCATCCGCCAGTAGTCCACGAGCTCCTCCTCGTCGCGCAGCAGCACGGGCGACTGCACCTTCTGCCAGTCGTGTCCGAACTGCGGCCGCTTCAAGCGCGCCACGTCGGGCAGCCGACGGGGCACGAGATGGCAGCCCACGGGCTGGAGCTGGAGTCTGCGCTCGACGACCAGGTCGTCGTCGTCGTCGTCCAGCGTCGTCAGGGCACCGTGCCGTACCAGTGTGGCCTTGGCGGGGGACGCGCCCACGGTGGCAGCAGCAGCCGCAGCAGGAGGCAGGTTCTGTAGCCTGGCGCCGAAGATGAAGTCGACGCCGACCTCCCTGTTGTTGTGGTTGCAGTGCGTGATGCGCGCCTCGCGGCCGTGCAGGTGCGCGAACATGCTGGCGAAGCCATGCTTGGTCACGAGCCTGTACACGGGGTCGTTGTAGTCGTTGAAGTCCCCGCAGAGCAGCACGGGCACGTCGTGCAGCTGCTGCCGCGCCGCGTACTTGCGCACGGCCGAGAGCACGCGGTCGATCTGGTTGAGCCGCAGGCTCGCGTACATCTCGTTGTGCGGGAACGTCAGGTGCGCGTTGACCACGAGGAACGAGCGCTGGCCCAGCGGCGCGCGCGCGCGGTCCCATTTGGTGGCCACGTGCAGCAGCAGCGCCACGCGGTCGCCGGCCTCCTCCACGAGGTCCACGTTCTCCACGTAGTGCAGCTCCAGCTTGCGCCGGTCCACGAACACGGCGAGCCCGTCCTGCTTGTCGCCCGGCCGCTTGGCCGTGTGCACGTAGTGCGTGGGCTCGAACGCGCGGCGGAAGGCGCGCTGGTACTCGCGCTCGAACCAGAACTCCTGCAGACACACCACGTCGCTGCGCTCGCGCTTGATGGCGCGGATGGCGGCCTGCGCGCGCGCGAGGAAGGCCGTGCGGTCCGCGCTCTCCACGCGCCCGCCGTGCCGGAAGTAGCACGGCGCCAGCAGGTTGAACGTCATGAGCGACAGCGAGCGCCGCCGCAGCGACTCGACCAGCATGGGAGCGGAGGGGGGTAAAGCGAAACTGACTGGGGGTTTGTATGCCGGCGGGGGACCGCCTCTGCAAACCGATCGCCATCGGCTTGTGGAGGCGCGTCAACCAGCGTTGAAGTTCGAGGCGCGACGTCATTTTCAGCTCGAGCGGCGCGTCACCGCCACGTACGTGGCACGCGTCTGCTGTGAGTCTGGAAGGGCAAAAGGGTTGGTATGGATAGGCTTCGAGAAGCTTCAGGCAAGCTATAGCGTGGACGGAGACTGCGTTCGCGGCACCGCGGACGTTGTCTCCTTCTATCACTACCTCTTTTTATCTAACTCTACACGCCACAGCCGCGGGTGTACTCTAAACCGTGTGAGATAACGAGCTCCTGCACGAAGACCCCAACGCGCAAGACGCGGCTCGAAGAGTGCAATAGTTGGCGCCCGAATTAAAAAAGCGCTTCAAGCTTCTTCTGTGCCGCGGAGGACGCGCCTTGAACCTCGATTGTAATTCTGCAGCAGCCAGCCCTCGGCTGTAATAGCTGGGGGAGGTGACCGTACTTGTAGCTGCTGTGGCGGCGTTGGTGCTGCCCGTCAGCCTTTTGCAGTTACGGAGCACCACAGGCTGCAGCAAGACGCACTCGAGCAGATCTCGCCGGACATGGACTTGGTTCGAGTTGGCCAGCGCGTGGATACTGGGTATATCTCGCCTCGGCCTGCACTTTCGACGCAAATGCAGGTTTTCCCTGATGAGTGTCGTCGTCGGTGGCCGGTAGCAACTTCGGTGGCGACTTCGTGCTCGAAGTCCATGGCATTCCAGCTCGAAGGGTCTTGGATTCACTTGGGGTAGTGTGTACAGAAGCGGCTGGCTGGTACCCTGCGCCAGACTCCAGCGTGCGATCATTCCCCGCTTGGATATTGGCGTTGCGCTGGCTTCGTCTGCCTACCGCGCCGCTGCTCGCGCGGAGGAAGCGCGCCTCAATTGGCATGACGACAGTCATGTCCAAAACTGTCCAACGCAGTTGTGCGTTAGGGGGGGGGGGGGGGAGGGGCGGGGGGGG
>JAGDFM010000313.1:12850-48101 GCA_019155715.1 Phytophthora pseudosyringae
CCCCCCCCCCCCCCCCCAGGCCTCGCTGGTCCGACGCTACGCTGCGACCCTCGTTTCAGTCGCCAAGACGACGACGGCCTCGTCGGACGGCATGGCACCAAGCTTCCCGCACAATCCTCCAAGTTCGTACAAATCTTACTCGCGACGACGAGTTTGTCGTCCTCCTCCGCGGGAAGCGGAGTGTCGATACCGTCCAGTCCGTCCCGACAGAAGTCGCTGACGCAAGGCGTTCTGGACGGCAACGACGCAGCTGACAGCCAGCGCTTTCTGGCCGTCGAGCGCGGTGACGCACTTGACAGGCGCGCCGAGCCGAGCAGCGCGTCTGCGCGAAAGCGGAAGGGAGTCAGTCTCTGCTGCGCGTCACGTCCAGCGCAATTCAATTGCGCCCGTTCCGGCGTCTCGACACTCCAGCTTGGGGGGAGCCGAAGCAGTAAGCAAACACCTGTCACCAGAATCGCTTCGCGGCACAGTGGGAGACGCATCGCACAGTGCAGCAAGCGATCCGGCGACAACGACAACGGCAAGCGGCGAGCGACGGCTGTCCCGAACGAAGCTCCCGATCTTTTTCGAGGATAAGATGCCTTGCACCAGCTGAGTACGACGTAACCGCGGAGTTTGCTGCAAAACGCTCGCTTGAACTGGTCCCAACGGACTTCGCTGCACCCGACAGACGCGAGCGTGAGTGACAGTAAGTTACTCTCTTGCCTCGGCTGGATTTGCACTCACGCACCTGTCAGGCGCTGCCTGGGTCGAAGGCGGCCGCTCCTTCTCTCGAGGCCATCGTGTTGAGCAGCGGCCGCTCGACTGGCAAGACTAAGCAGCCCAAGACCTGGACGGCGACAACGTTCTCGGCGCTTTCTCCTTCCAGCGGCATCCCATGGGGGTCAAGTCGCTGCTGTTGGGTCAAGGGCGGACTGCGCGTCGTGTTAGCTCGTGGCATGAGACAAAGCGCCAAAGTAGACCGCCAATTCAGCCAAAGCATTGGAGCTTGGCGCCTTAAGACGCCGGCCATGGAGTGTCGGCGCCAAATGCTGATCTCCGCGCGCCACGTCGACCAGTGAACGCAAATCACACGGGTGTTCGGACAGTTTGAGCTCGAATGTGCGGTCGGTCTCCATGTCGTCTCGTGTGTACGCCACGAGCCGCGGTGGGCAGGCAGGCAAGGCGGCGGAAGGGGCCAGTGGGCGCGCACCAAGTCATCCCTGGTGCTGTGCACCAGCTTGCCGCAGAGCTCGTGCGTGGCGAGCAGGCGCAGCGGCGGGAAACCGTCGCTGGTTGCCGCCGCAGCGTGCGGATCCGCGGACGGGTACCGGCGTGATAAATAAATACATGCAGCGACTTGCGATGTGCCTTTGCCAGCGAGCCCCCGTCTGTCGATTGCTCGGACGCGAACGAAACCCCGCAGTCGGTAGAACGTTGAGGTGGCAGCCGTTGCGAGTTCTTATTCGCGGCTCGGCTCTGTGCACTTGAGCTTTGAAGATGGAGCCGGCGCGGGATCCCACTGCAACACCAGCAGCAATGGAGACGAAGGCTGGCGGTGCGAGCGGAAGATCCGCGAGTTTCCGCAATGCGCGACTTGTACACTGCTTGTACATTGCTGTCGAAGGGGCACCGCTCACGCAGCAGCAGTGGCGGTACATGCCCTGCGCTGTCGTGGCGCCGAATGTCGGGCGGAGCCACCTCGAGCTCGGTCGCCGCGGCGCAGAGCCAAAGGAAAACAGAAGAAATCAGTGGCGGGGTTCAGCGGCGCCTTCCACCCCATGCCCCAAGCCGCTCGCCTTACGAGCAGGGCTTCTCGGCCAGCACAAGCGCCGCCGGCGCTGTCACCTCCACCTTCGACAGATCCGTGCGGGGCCTGTCCGGCTCCCGGCAGAGATGGCAGCACTACATAGTATAGCGGCGGCGCTGGCACGTTCTCTCCGAGGCGTGAGGAAGCTTTTGCGCGAGGGCCACCGGTATAGAGGCCGCGACTTGCTTGATGCCCGGCGCGGAGTTGCAGTGCAAGACGCCACGGACCGTTACGCGAGCATGTTCCGCTGCTTTCGAGCATTCCCCAGAAGCGCGGTCTCTGCACACCAAAATCCCAAGCGTTTTCTGTTCAGCTGGCACCCCCAGCCCAGCCAGAACCCGCGCCAGCCACACTGGAGCATGCACTTGCCACATTGCTGCAACGCACTTGCCACTTTCGTGGTTGGGCCACCGTCGCGTACGCACGCACTCCTCCGCCCGACACCGACGCTCACTTTGCTTTCTCGCCCGGCGCCAGCAAGCAGCACCCCCGGTTTGACGAGCGCGCGCCCGACCGCCCACACCCTCCGCCACAGGGAAGGAAGGACACGTACCCTTTTCTCTCAGCTCGCCGGAGGTGCATGCACAACTCGTCGGACCGCGAGCAACTTGACACGGGACTGCAGCCCGACAGCGCCGACCGAGGCAGCGAGCTCTACCGCCAGCGCCGCCTGAAGCGCAGCCACCAGCTCATGAACAGCCAGGACGACGGCGGCTTCGCCGCGCTCAGCTCCCCGCGCGGCGAGCAGCAGCAGCTGCTGTGCAAGTACAAGTCCGGCAAGTGCTCCAACCCCCGCGCCACCAAGCGCAACGGGCAGCTCCACACGCTGTGCCATTTCCACCGCGACCGCCAAAACGAGCACCAGCGCAAGAGCGACCGCAAGCACCGCATGGTCAGCGTCGCGCGGCGCGCCAAGCTCGGCAGCATCGGCGTCGGCAGCGACAGCGCGCGCCGGCATAGCCTGCACTCCATCACGTCGCTCGAGGCCGCCTTCCCGAGCGGGTCCGCCGTCTCGCCGCTCAACCGGTTCGGCTACGACCAGAACGCCTCGGACGCTTTCAGGAACGCGCAGTATGCTGCAGGGGGCGTGCCCAGCAGCAACAACGGACTAGGAGGACTGGCGCCGCCGCCCGCAGGAACCACGCGCTTGCCGCCCATTAGCTTCCTCATGCCCGGCAAGCTGGACGGCTATCGCGCCACCAGCACCGCCGTGCCCAACCTGCCGCCTAGTAGCTTCCTCACGGACAGTTTCAGCGGCAACGCGGGCAAAACGGCATGATCGAGCGATATGCTTGTTTTGTTTTGGCACGTTGCTCGCCGCTGCTGCCTTGTGCAGACTTCCACCCAGCGCGCTCGCGCGCTCGACGCTGCCTCGCTCTGAGCCGGTATCGTCGCCTTCAAGCTACTCCGTAGACGAAGCTCCCTCGCATCCACCGCTGCTGCAGGGACGAAGTGTACCATACCACATCTCTCCAAACCACCACCAACGCACCACCCGCGCTATCGCTGTTATTTAACCAAACACTTGGTTCCACTGCACAAATACATGCTCTGGGTTTTGCATTCCTCTGCTGTTGCGCTTGAATACCATGCAGCATCGCAGCGGCGGGCGTCAAACACTCCGAGGACGCCTGCCGCACGGTTCCATCCCCCCTTTCCTTTCAGCGCTCTGCGCGCAGGTGGCCAGAGGTCCGCACCCCACGCTTGCGAAAGAAAGAAGCCCGAGCTTCTTGCAAATGCGCACTCGCATGCCATCACCCCTTGGCTCGCAGCGGGAGACCATGGGCCGCCGTGCAGCAGGCCCAATGCTGCAGGCCGCCGACTTCCTCTTTCGAAGCAGAGCTATTATATAGCACGACGTCTTCAAGACGAGGAGTGCCGATCACAGCGAGCGCCGCTATAATGCTGGAGGCAGATCAACCGACACCGGAGCACACCGGCCCTGACGCCGGCTTATGGCTCGATTTGGAAATGCACAGAGATGAAGCAACGCGACTGCAGCGCCATCGATCTTACGGGCATTTAAAATTAAAGTGCGGAGGCAGACTTGAGTCTACACTTCTGGCGAAAGGTTCCATTAGCGCTGCATGAAGTCGTGAATCCCCGGTCGGATAACGGTGGCTCGTCGAGCACAGTCTGTGACCAGCGTGACACCTGCGGTCAAGTAGCAAAACAGAGTAATGTGCAGTCTTCCACAGAGTTGATGAAAGCCTACCTGGGCAATTCCGACATACTTTTGGCAGACCCCTCGATGGATAGGCCAGACAAGACGAGCTGATGATCGTCACGGTCGTCAAATTCTCAAATGCATCTGTGAGGTGATTGCTTTGCCTGTTCCAACAATAAATTGTAAGCAACAATAACCCCCAATAAATTGTACTGGTTTTTGCGCTTTTTGACCAATGCCGTCGCTTTCATTTTCAGCCAATCGAATCGATAGTCGTGGGGGAGGATTTTTCACGGACAAACAACGAGAACGCCGAGTGAGGCCACGCAAGCAGAGAAAGCCGAGCAAGGCGGCACTCACTTCTCCCCAGGCGGATACCCACGCGGCTCGACGGCTCGACGCACCAGACGACCGCGCGGCAAGAAGCGACCCCCAGCAGTAGCAGCAGGTAGCCATCCATCCATCCAGCCATCCAGCCAGCCAGCC
This sequence comes from Phytophthora pseudosyringae, assembly GCA_019155715.1. Lineage (NCBI taxonomy): Eukaryota > Oomycota > Peronosporomycetes > Peronosporales > Peronosporaceae > Phytophthora > Phytophthora pseudosyringae. The sequence continues at coordinate 17,293 of JAGDFM010000313.1, forward strand.
CAGTCGGGGTGGGCAGTGCGCCTGGGCGTGCGATCCCCGCGCTCTCTCTTCTCGTCGAGCGCGCATCGTCTCCTCAGCAGGAGACGACCGATCACGCGAGGGGATTAAGCACCACTAGGGGCCTTTCCCCCCCTCGTGGGGTTTCCTTTCCGTTGCGGAGTGAAGGTCTCTTCAACGTGTGCGCGCGCGGAATTGAAGAGCGAGCGAGGAGACCATCATCCGCATTCCGCATTCCGCACTCACCCGCTGACATCTTGGTGTTTGTATGCAACAGGAACCTCGTCTCGCGCCACAGGTCGATGCTGCAATGAGCGCCGACCAGTCTCCGCAGAACTACCAGCAATACGGCGATGAGGACATCCTGGTGACGTCGCCCACCTCGTACGCGCTGCGCGAGTCCATCCGCCGCTCGTCGTCCTCGGCGTCCGCGGAGATGAACCCGCCGCCGCTGCGCGCCACGCAGAGCGCCGACCAGACGCGGCTGCCGCGCTCGTCGTCGCGCGGCAGCATCTTCAGCCGGGCGCCGCCCCCGCCGCCTCCGCACTACCCGCCGCAGATCCCCGCGCCCCCGCACAGCGCCGGCAGTATGCCCGGGATGCCTCGCCCCGTGTCCAACCCCAACCTGGACGTCATGCACGAGGAGAACCTCGAGGGTAGCGGCCACTTGGGCCACTCGCTCGGCCCCAACGCGACGCCCTACGGCGGTAGCCAACAGTTCGCCAACACGGCGTCCCCCTACGGAGCCGTCGGCGGTAGCAGCTTCAACCCTGCTGCCACGACCACATACGGAGGCGGCGACTTTAGTCAGACGGCACCCGTGAACAACGCGGCCAGCCGCCGGTCCGTCTCGAGACGCAGCATCTTTAGCCGAGAAACGTTCATGCTCACGCGCGGCGAGAAGGAGTCGCGCATGACAATCCCGGAGGGAACCCCCACGGAGATCAAGTGCGAAGGATACCTTACCAAGAGAGGACACTTGTTTACGAACTGGAAGACGCGCTACTTCACGCTGCGTGGTAACGTGCTGGAGTACTACTCGAGCGAGGAGAAGAGCAAGAAGTACGGCGCCGTGACGGTCGAGAAGGTGGCCACGTGGTCGGGCGAAGCGCACGGATTCATGTTCTACACCACGAAGCAGATCCCTTACTACGTGTACGCATCGTCCGAATCGGAGCGTTCGAGGTGGCTTCGGGCGCTGAAGGAATTCATGGTGGAGACCGAAGAGGTGAGTTGCGAAGGATACCTCACTAAACGCGGCCACCTGGTCCCGAGCCAGCGCATGGCGTACTACGTGTTGAACGGCACGTCACTGCGCCATTACGCGGATCAGCAGGCATATCGTGACAATCAATCAGCGATGGCAGAAGTGGAAATACGATCCGTTGCGCCATGGGACGGCGAAGCGAATGGTCTGATGTTCATGACGGTGACGGGGAGTGTGTTTTACGTGATCGCGGATACTGGTGGTGAGCAGCAGAAGTGGCTTTTTACGGTGAAGAAGTCTACAGCCAGCGTCCCAGAGCCCGTGTCGTGTGCAGGATATCTGACGAAACAGGGCCACAAGCGCAAAAGTTGGAAGAAACGGTACTTCATTTTGCGCGGGACCACGATCTCGTATTACTCGGATTATGACATGGCAAACAACACGAAGGGTAAGCCCCTCGCCGAAGTGATTGTCGAGGACGTGCAGAAGTGGGATGGCGAGCCATTTGGCTTCATGTTCATGACCAACGAGCAGGTGCCGTACTATGTGTATGCCGATAACGACCGCGAGCGCAACAAGTGGATGGGCGCGTTGAACAAACTGAATACGGTAGAGGAGGAGCCTGAAGTTGAGAAGAAGCGTTGCCCGAACTGTAACGCGGTTCTCACCGGTTCTCGATTCTGTGGAGCTTGCGGCTTTAACTTGCGTGGCACTACCGTTGGCGAGCGTTCTTCGCGTGGACAGACGATCAATGACGAAGGTGAAGACGATATTGATGGGCGTGATGATATCGATGAGGAGACGACACCGTTTGATGAACTTGAAGCGCTGTCGGAGGGTGCTAGGACGTTGCTGCTCGCTGTGATGCAGACCCCTGACGGCGTTGACATTAGTGACAAGGATGGCGGATACCCTAACCGGATGACGAGGGGCTCTTCGCAGCAGCCGCTAGAGCAGCCTGACGACAACTCTACTTCTGCTAGGTTTGACCAGGACATCTCAGATGCCCTTAACGAAGTGCAGGCTGACGAGAAGCCTACATTTGCAGACTCGGATGAGGAAAATGCCAAGGCTCCTTCGTACGACGCGAAGCCGACACCCCGTTCACCCGTTCGACGACCCAGCGAACATGAGTCTAGCAGTGATGCTGAGTCTCCGGCTCCGTCACCACATACCTCGAGAGAAAACCGTTCGCCGGTAGCAGCTCCTCCCACGCCGCCCAAGGCCAAGAAAGACACGCTGAAACCTAACTTCGGCATTGTTGAGTCCGAACCTAAGAGACACAGCTTCACCTCATTCAGTGACTCTGAAGAAGAGGAGTCGAAGGCAGAGCCGAAGCCTGCTCCTGTGCCGGTCCGAACGTCTTCTCGGTCGTCGGCAGGGCTTCTCATGGCTGGTATGGGACGCCGTAAAACGACTGCAATGCTAGCAATGGAGTCGAGTAGCGACGACGAGAGTGGAGATGACACAGAATTGCCGACGAAACCGCCGTCCGAAGCGTACAAGAAGGGCGAGGAGAAGCCAAAGGACTCGGATGACTCCGACGAGGAAGAGGACAAACCAACCAGAGATGAAAATGAAGGTCACGAACGTAAGAGCTCTGCAGACTCGTTGGAGCTGGACACGCGCGGCATTTCTGCCTTCGAGGAGACGGTTGAGCTGCCGAAGCTGAAGCACAACACCAACCCCTCGATCAGGATGAGTGAGCGCACGGACAAGAAAGACATCTACAATTTCATGGAGAGAGAGCTGGATTTCACACCTCAGTTTGTACCGTCGGCCGATTCTCCTGTGCGCTGTCGGTTCTACAGCTCCATGGCATACACTACAGCAAAGAAGATTATCCTGTTCCTGGCTGACTCGGGACCTCTTGGCCTCTGGAAGCAGGACCCAGAGGATACGAAGTTGACGACTGACCATAAGTGGTCCATGACGCCGTATTTCAGCCGTGCCCAAGAAGAGGGCTACGGAATTGTGGTGTGCAACCCGTTCTCCAACACGGCTGTCGTTTATGAGGCGGGAGGTTTCGAGCGTGAAGTTCCAGTCCCGAACTCCTCCACACCCAAGGAACACGTTCTCTTCGTGTGGGACCAATTCATTACGAAGTGCAAGGGCCAAGTGTCTATTATTGCGTACGCGCGAGGTGGCGCGCTCGTGAAGTCCATCTTGGAGACGTACGAGCTGAGTGCTCGTGAGAAGATCCACCGTATTGCGTTGATCGAGTCCAAACATGAAATCGACCACAACGAATCTCCTGGTATTTTGGAGCTTCTTGGTCGCCGATCAATCAACTGGGAGGCCTCTTATGAGCCGCTTGGTGCTCAGATCGTGGATTCCCAGGCGCGTGTGAACTGCGTCTGTCTGTCTTTGGGCTTCATGCCTTCGCAGGAGGCTGACAACACGCCGAAGACGCTGGAGAAGGCCGAGGACCCTGCGTTCGCGTTCATCGGTGCTACTCCGAGCCAGCCTGGCATGACCGCTGTTGTTAAGCACGTTCGGGTGGAGCTGAGAAAGCGGAAGACGGCTTCGAAGCCTATCGGTCGCCCGCGGCGGCAGTCCAACATAATTGTGATTGGTGAGACAGACGGTGATGAGTCGAGCGATATGTCTGGTGGTGCTGACGAAGGTAAGAACAGCAACAAAACTAATGGCGAGGGCAACAGCAACAGCAACGATGAAGACGGCAAAATCAAGGCTACATACTATCTGCCGAAGCCAGTGCCGAAGGCAAAGCGCAACTCTGGTTCTAATAGCAGTGGCTCAAGTGATAAGCAGCAGCGCTTGATATCTGACAAGGACTTCGAACTGATGAAGGTTGTCGGCCAGGGTGGTTTCGGCAAGGTCTTCTTATGCCGCAAGGTCACACTGCCACACCAGGGTGAATGCTACGCAATGAAGGTGCTGAAGAAGCAGCAGGTCGTGTCGTCAGGCCTGGTCAACACTACTATGGCGGAGCGTAAAATTTTGACGGAGATTACGCACCCGTTTGTTGTCAAGCTTCACTACGCTTTCCAGAGTGAGACAAAGTTGTACCTTGTGATGGACTACCTCAGCGGTGGATCTCTGGCTACCCACCTGCGTCGCCGCCGTAAATTTCCAGAGGAATGGGCTCGCTTCTACGCCGCCGAGGTTGCCGCTGCCATCGCACACCTTCATAGTGCCAACATCATTTACCGTGACGCAAAGCTTGAGAACGTTCTGATGGACCACGACGGCCACGTGCGCATCACAGATTTCGGTCTGTCGAAGGTCGGTGTCTCGGGCCTTAAGGGTGCTACGACTTTCTGTGGCACAGCTGCATACATTGCACCTGAGCTACTGAGGGGCAAGGCTTACGGCAAGGCTGCCGACTGGTGGTCATTCGGCATTCTGCTGTACGAGATGATTGGCGGAAAGCCGCCTTACTATCACCGCAACCGTGACATTATGTTCCAGACCATTCTGAAACAGGACTGGGTCACCTTCTCGCCCAGCTTCTCAGACGCTGCGATTTCGCTCATCAACGGGGTACGTTACTGAACTGCATTGTTTTCTCCGGTACGGCATATCATTAACGTCATCTGTTCTGCTGTTGTTTTGATCATTACAGCTACTTACGCGCGACCCGATGATGCGTCTTGGCAGTGGCCCGCGCGGAGCCGACGAGGTGTTGACGCACCCGTTCTTCGATAGCATTGACTGGCCAGAGCTGCTGGAGCGCAGGATGCAGCCACCGTTCAACCCGGGTGTGGGCAAGATGGACACGCACTACGCGCCTCGTAACATGAACGAAATTACAGCACGCGACCGCGAGCCGAGTGTGATGATGGGGAAGACTGACCGCCCGAATGACTTCGACGGATTCAGCTTCGTTGGACGGCCTTCGTCACTGTCAAATGTGTGATAAGTCAGACCTGCGAGACAGGCAGGATACGCTTGCTGAGCTACTAACGCGCAGAGGGGAGGTAAGAAACAACCAAGAATTGCGGGACAAGCTGGAGTGTGGTAACAGCAAAGATGAAACAGAAAATGGAAGAAGAGATAATGGGTCGAGGGAGCCGCGACGGCCTTTTAGAACGCGGGCCGAGCGCAAGACCGAAATAAGCCGTTGGAAGGCGCGTGTATGTCTTGTGCCTCATGGCACCAGCGTACCGGGAAACAAGTGAACATGTTGAAAATTGGAGTTACGTATTGGGGATTGTTCAATCTTGATTGCTGCTGTGTGTTGTGTTTGCTGTTGTCAGGTGCACGTCGTCGCGAAGCAGTCGATGGAACAGTTGTAGTACAGGTGCGACCTGGCCACTCCCGTGCCGTCGCAGTCATGTAGCGCCTCGAACGGCCCCGAGCATACCAGCGTTGGCGGATCGGGTTCGTAGCCGCTGGCGCAGGCCAGTGAAGCTCCAAGTGCTTGCTGCAGTGCCGCATTGGAGTTACCGCACCCGTCTTTCTGTACACAAGGCCCGCCGCACGTTTCCTGGTACGTTTGCTCAGCGTAATTACAGCTTCTGGTGAGGATCTGCCACTTGGCTTGCGTCGGCAGATTAAAAATCTGGTTGGGAGTGACTACGTGGAAGCCCAAGTAGACGTCGATGAGCGAGTTAAAATATGGCGACGAAGTGGCCGTGAGGTCGATCATCTCACCGGGTCTCACTACGACTTCGCGCGAGGTGGCGTCACTCCAGGCTACACCCGACCCGGTCACTCGAAGGCGGGCGTCATTGTGGTGCACCGAGCAGCAGCCGGAGCAACTGGTGTATGTGAACGGCGTGAGTTCCCCATAGAGCGATTCGACTCGACCACTACCAGAGAAGCACTCGGGGGCCCCCACGAGTTTTGCCACGGTGTTAACGTCAATACCAAGTAGTGGCACAGACATCGGGTATTGCGACGCAAGATTCGGGGCTGGCAACACGGGTATTGCATTCTCTCCAAGATTGTTGATGGGGCGAATCAATGGGAGCCCGTCGTCGTAGTGGGCTCCTTTGGCGTTGACCACATGATACGCCGCTGCAGTGAACAGTGCAGTGCTCGCGGCATCAATGCTTGTGTCAGTATTGCTTGGAGAATCGAAGACGAGATTTCCGTAAATTGTAGTTTGCTTGGCTCCGACCACCATGATCGCTGCCGAGTGTGCAACTTGCTGACCAAAGTGGTGAACTTGATTGAAGGAGATGTTCACAGCGCGTGGCACAAGCAGGTGCGCGAGCACAGGTTCTTGAAACGAGTTGAACTGGAAACCGCGTCGTGCAAGGACGGAAATGCCGTTGCTACCTACGAAGGACACGTTGTTGTTCGCGATTTGGATGTTGCTGTTCTCTCCGGAGACCATAATCGCGTTGCCCCCTATCTTCTCGAAGCTACAGTGCTCGATCGTCGCATTGGCCACGGACTCGAAAAAGACCGCAGCTACGCGTGTCATGGGCCACCCCGACCCAGGAATGCGCTCATCTAAGGTCACATTCAAAGCAACACTTTGCGTGAGATGGATGGAGCCTGCACTATTTAGTACCAGACGGAGACAACTTACAAATATTGAGGTGGTGAAGTTGCGTTCCCGACAACGTGAGGTAGCGGAAGCGTACATTTGACGTCTTAGTGCGCGATGTCGTTTCTTGCAGGGTCGTATGGGCGTGTGTCGGCGTGACATACTGATTCTCACGAGAACCGCTCACGCGCAGTAGTTGATGAAGCAACGGGATCTCCAGGACACTGCTGGCTAAGGATGTCGCAGTAGTTGACGCTTTGAGCGGGATCAAATACAGCTCGCGCGTGGAGACGTCGAAGAACCATTCACCCGGTGAATCGAGCTCCTGTAGCACGTTTTCCACTCGAATGGCAGGATCAAGACTGGCTGAGGATGAAGACCACGTAGCGCCAGGCCCGTTCGTGAAGATGTCGTAGGAAAGTTCTGACCCACCAGCACCAAGTTGCACCGTTGCGGTTGAGCTGTCGACCGAGGCGATCGAGTAATGCAAACTCGTAGGCTGCGTTCGCTGTGGCCGTAGGTCCAACAACACTTCTTCCACATTTGTCCACGTCGATACTCGGCTTGAGAAGGTGGCGGCATCGTATATGACTTTGGAGTTCACCACGTCCACTGACTCATAGGAGCAGTTAAACGTCTGTGCCGGCAACGATGAGTCTACCAAGCAATTCGGGAACCCTGCGCGAGGCAGCAGGACATCGTCGACATACAGTGTGGTGAATGTAGCAAAATCCTCGGGCTTGGACGGTACAACGCCTGCTGCCAGACCTGGCAGGATGGAGGACAAATCTGTTCGAAAGACCTTGAGCACTTGGGATCCTCCACTCGCAGAGGTCACTGTGATCGACCGATCTAAACTCCACGTTAGTGTTCCAGCTTCTAACAACGTAGACCCCGATATCACCACCTTCTCACAGCCGCGACACGATAGCGAACAAACCTCGACGCAGTCTTCTTCCTTGCGTAAGTCCTTGCCGAACAAGTGCGTGAACTCGTCATAAAAAATCTCACTATAGAGTGTTCGAGCGATGTGGTTCTGGCAAGCAACCATGCAACCAGTTACACACGTTGCCATCGGACTGCCTTCCGCGTAGCAGGTATGGCCGACCCCATTGTTCTTGTCGACGCACACGGTGCCAATGTCAGTGCCGACATTTTGGGCAGGAGCAGCAATCACCACCAGTGAATTGGCGCTTCGGTTGACTCCCATCTGCGCGAACGGGTCGACTGGACCTTTCCACTCATCGATATCGCCGACACCATTCCAAAACAGTCGCGGGGGCAGTCCCTTTCCAGACTGATAAGGGAATGTTCGTACGGAGATGGCAGCCTTCTCCACAGCAGCATCGCAGTACGCTTGGTACGTGACCGTGGCGTCGCTGGAAGCACCCGAGTCATCACTGGTACAATCAAACGTCGATGACAGCTCGTATCGACCACCACGAAGGTAGACGTTGATGGGCGTTTTACTGTTTGCCGCGATTTTGTTCTTGGCTCGGACTTCTTGCTGCACTCGAGTAAGCGTCTTAAAAGGCTGGGTAAAACTCCCATCCGCACTTCCAGTGTCACTGCCTGTTGGAGACACGTACAGGTCGAGGGTAGTCGCTGCTGCTGCTACATCGAAATCGAAAGCGATCAAGATCAACAACACCACCAGCATGCACCTGCAGTAGAATGCACGCCGACAAACGAAGGGTGGATCGGCATCGCCCATTGCTAGGAGGTCAAGACAAATGAAGGGTCGTCAGTTAGTGGTTGAGCAAAGATACATCGAGCGCCTTGAGGTATTTTGACGGCACAGTGGTGGCCTGTGTTGCGTTCTTCATTCGCTTGCATAACCCGTCGCTACAATGATTTTGCAGCGTATCACTCTTGGTCTGCAGTGCCTCGTTAGTCGGTCGTTGTCTTCGCCAGCGCCAGGATGGTGAAACGCATCTCGCCCTCGTCTCGGGCCATGAACTTCTTGATGACCTGGCAGGCGTCCTAGAGAAGAGAAGGCAAAATAACGTTACACCTCCGCCGCAAAACAAAGGGACGTAAAGAGGAGTCTGTACCGGCAGAACGGTGTCCGGGCTCGAAGGTCCATGGTTGATGGGGCGCTTCTTGCGGCCGTCAAGCTCGTACAGGTTGCCATCCACGCAGCTGCACACGAAGCAGTACATCCATTAGTCGCATTCCTCAAAGTTAGTCATGCGCCTGCACTTCCGACCCCACCACACCTGAAGCACACAAAGTGCGTGTTGATCGGGTCATCCACACTCTCGAGTTGCTGCAAAAGAGTATAACAAAGAAGTAAGCACCCAACTCACAACACCAAATGCACATCAGCTCCTGTCTCACCTCCGACTGCCCAGCCTCCGCCGCGCTGCCGTGGGTTTCCTCGAGCTACACCAACAATCCAACACATCGTCACAATCTGGACTTCCTTCACACAACCTTCACAAAGGCCACCCCCGTCCCCCACCTCGTCGTCTTCCTCGAGGTACTGCGCGATCTCCTCGGGCGTCTTGGTCTTGGTCTTGTTGAAGAACTTGTCCAAGTAACTCCCAGGAGCTGCCAAGAAAACAAAATAAATAAAAACACTCACAGCTCAGCACCACAGATTGTTTTTAGCTAAAAAAATCCACACAACAGTAAAAAAAACTCACTCAGCTGCACCATGTGGCGCATGTTCCCGATGGCGTGCAGGATGCCCACCGTGCCGCACGCGTTGCCTGCAAGTAGAAGCCAATAAACACAAACAAAGCTCAATCAGCATTTCAGCCATTTCAGCCATTTCAGCCCACTTCAACCTGAGCAGTTGCGCGTACCAACAGTCTGGCGCATGTAGTAGACGTTGGGGGACACCGTCTGCCCGTCCTTCTCCAGTCTCGCAGCCTCCTGCTTGTCCGCCGCCTCGGTCTGCACACCAAAATGAACAATTCATGGAAGTGTTAAAACACTTCTATCGATGTTTCAACGCAACAGCTGTTTCCTACGTGGGGTTTGATGGGGAAGAGCATGATGACCGCCACCACGGGGGCCGGCACCATGGCCAGCGCCCACTCCTCGGTGCTCAGCACGTCGCAGAAGCTGAACTCGCTCGTGGGGAAGCCCATCTTGTCCACGTACGCGGTCATGACCTCCGGGTTGGACTCGAGCGGGAACCAGCGCTTGTGCTTGCCCTCGTCGTCGCTCATCTCGGCTTTTGGATCGCGAAATGGCGTTATGATACGATAACAGCCAGCATGTTACTGCGTTGAAACTCAACTGCGACGCTTTATCGTGTTAAAACCGACGCTTTTACGCTTCCAGCGGCGTGGCGGCGATGGTCTCGAGGATGACCCGCCCCCAGAAGGACTTCAGCGTCTGCAGCACGTCCGACTCGACCACTTGGCCGCTGAGGCGGTTGGCCACGACCAGCACCGCCGCAGTGGCCTGGATGGACCCGCGACTGCGCTGCGCCAGGTCCAGACTGGGAGTGAACGAATGATACACACAAGCGGACAAGGTGTCAGCGAAGAGCAGGAGCTGGGGAGCTAGTTAGCTGAGCTTCTCACAGGTGGAAACTCTCCATCTCGACCGTGTGGAGCTCTGGGAGCGTCTTGGCGAGACCCTCCAGGAGCTGCTCGTTGCGGTCGTCAAAGGCGGAGTCCAGGCGGCCTGCAGAAACGACAGAGACAAGGTTCAGGACGGGACGAGGAGGATCGATGTTGGCGGCGAGAGAGGCGAAACCTTGCGAGCTGTAGAAGGAGCACGCGGTGGCGTTGAGGCCGTCGAAGACGCCGAGCGCGTCGCGGTCTCTGGAAGCGGCGATAGCGGGCTCTGCACGAAGAAAAGAGAGCTTGCTCTCCATCGCCGCAACAAGCTGCAAGACAAGACACAAGCAACCCAGGTGAGACGAGGTCCCAACTACTCTGCATTGCAAAACTCCAGAGCTGAGCTAGCCCTACCGCCTTCGAGAGCGCTGGCGACGCCGGCATCACCCGAGAGACTCGGTAGCAATCCTCCCCAGCAGCATCAGGGAAGAAGGAGTCCGGGTTGCGTGTGATCATGACAGAACCTTTGCCGCTCACGACGACACTCCCGGGGGGAATCTCCTTCCGCACAGCTCCACAAGTACCGAATCTGCAACACCGGTAGAAACCTGTGAGTGCACCCTCATCACAATTCCCAGGAAGACGCGTCAGCCGCACCGAATGATGCTCATCGGTCCCTCCACGATCGCCCTCGTCTCCCGCACGACAAAGTCCATGTTGGGGACGCCCTGCACGCGCGCACACGACCTCAGCGTCACCAACTACCAGAGCAGCAGCAGTATCCTCTCACTCCCTACCATCCCCGTCGCCACAATGGACACCCCCACGCGCTTCACCTTCCCCGTGAACGTCGTGAACCCGCGCGCAGACTCCATGGTCTCAAACTGTCCGTCGTCCAGCAGCTGAGCCAGCAGCTTGGCCCGCCCGAGACTTCCCACCGACACCACGCGATTGGCCACCTGCCCAGGCTTGACGCCGAGATGCAGCACCGTGCCGTCGCTGTGCTTGGGCATCGCGTTGGTGTTCTGGTACGCCATCCTCATCTGCAGAGAGGGAGAAGGAAGGTCTCACAATGTGGGGGGGTTGACACATGTGACGTGTGACGCAGTATGGCTACATCTGATTACACCCTATCCAAGAACACTTTCTCTCTCTACAAGCACTATTTCCGATCGGTTTAGCCAGGCGATCCGAAAGATCCCCAACGAAAGGTCGCAGTCGCGTTGATTGGCATCATACTGGTCCCAGGCATTCCGGCAGTCGCCATGCCGTCGGACGTCGTGTCGCTGCCTGCGAGGGCTGCGCAGGAGTTCGCGCTCGTGTCGTGGGACGGCAGCAGCGGACGCAGAGCCTGTCCACTGGCCACGTTCGGGTCTCGAGAGCCACAGGCGCTCAACGTCCGCTTGGCCTGCGCCGAGCCGCCGCGCGCCGACCAGCCGGAGCTCAAGAACGCGGCGGAGCTGCGAGGAGCCATCGCGCTGGTGGTGCGCGGGGGCTGCAGCTTCGCGCACAAGGCCAGACTGCTGCAGCGAGCGGGGGCGGTGGCCATGCTGCTGGCCAACAACACGAGAGAGGAGCCGCTCGCGGCGTTCACGATGGGGGAGTCGTCTGAAGAGCTGGAGGAGAACTGGAGAAACGGGGCGGAGCCGATCACGATGCCCTGCGTGATGATGTGTCTGCGAGATGTGCGAGAGCTCTTCCAGAAGTTCCCGCCGTCCGTGAAGACTGGGGAGCTGAGTCTCGAGATTTTGCAGAGTGCTGAGGAAGGTGCGGCCGTGGCGGAGACGTGCTTGAGAGTCCAGAGAAAGCTGCATGACGCAGCAGAGGCTGGGAAGGGCTGGAAGGCGATCAAGCGCACCACGACGTCGATTATAAAGATGCTGGAGCCACAGACCTCAATTTCATCTGGTAGCGGCGCAGTAGAAGCTCCGAATGGTGGTGAAAGGGGGGGGCCGAAGTCTGTGGAAAGTGAGTGCGATGTTGCTACTACGCGAGAGAAGCAGCCGCCGTTGCTCGCATTTGTCCAGTGGGCTTCTAGCGCTTCGACGTATGAGGTCTGCTTTTCCCCGCTAGCCGATTTCTGCTCGGCAAGTGCTGGCGCTTTGTACACGGGCAAGTTGGTGGCTTGTGACCCGCTCCTGGCCGACAAGCCTCTCAGAAATGCAGCGCAGTTGGGTGGAGCTGTGGCCCTGCTGCGTCGAGGATCGTGCCCGTTTCCTGAAAAGCTTGAGCGCGTGCAGCGGGCAGGAGCCGTGGCTGCCATCGTGTGCAACGACGACGAGGAGGATCTGGACGCAGCTTTTGTCATGAGCGTGGACCATATCGACACTACCAACGCTACGCTGCCGGCTGTGATGATCTCACACAACTCGTTCTTGCGGATCCAACCGTCTTTAGACGTCGCTACGGCAAGAATCCTGTGTCTAGCTGGTGAAGCAGCCGACGAACTGCTAGCTTCGAGTGGGAAGTCTGCCTCGTTTAGAAGCTTGCCGATGCCCATTCCAAGACACGTTTCCGTGAGCGACAGTGACAGCAGTGAAGCGCACGGCCCGAGTTTTGATCTGCATGTAGCCTGTCGCGATGGAGACCACGCAGCATGTCAACGAGTGGTAGCAAGCGTTGAGGGGAAGGAGGCCAAGCGCCAACTGGTAAACGCGTCGTGCCCTGCGAATGGTCTCACCGCACTCCATCACGCGTGTGCAGGAGGTAACGACAATGTGGTTGAGCTGTTGCTGCAGCTTGGCGCGGCTCCTCATGCAGTTGATCTGGCAATGCAGACACCATTACACGTTGCGTGCGCTAATGATCACGTCGAATGCGCTCGTTTATTACTTCGTGCTGAAGCCTCCGCACCCCAAGTACCTGCAGTGCTGTTCAATGCGGATGAAGAATACGGCGGACTCCCAACACGACGGAACATTGGTGGAGGCACTGCGATGCATGAAGCTGCGCGTGCCGGGTCGCCCGAGTGTGTCGAGCTGCTACTGAGTGCCAATGCGCGAGTGGAAAGTACTACGGACGGAGCGACGGACAAATATATTTTCCTTGGCGTCAGTGCGAAGGACTTGGAGGGAAGCACACCACTGCACATGGCCTGCGAAAACGTGCACGCTGAATGCGCGCTGTATCTCGTGGCAGCCAGTGCTAAGGTCGATACCGAAGATGCCAACGGACGCTCGCCTCTGCTTCTTGCGTGTGAGGCAGCAAATGACCCAGCAAAAGAGGCTCATGCTGTCCAGATCATTGAAAAGCTGCTTGCAACTGGAGCTGCGATGAACGAGAGTGGCAACGTGGATCATTCGAACGGCAGTGAGGGTAGTGCGCGTCTGCTGTTAGACCGAATTGAGTCACCTGAGCTTCGACGTGAATTGGAAGTGTTGTATCTGCGTCACGAAGCCCAAAGTGTGAAGCAGAGCAACGTCCAACTCAGAAAGGAGCACGGGGATGTGGTAAAGCGCATCCAAGGCCTAGAAGACGAACTCACCACTCTTCGCAGTCAAGTTGACAGACACGACGCCTATGAACAGCAGATTCAGCAGCTCCAGTTACAAATGCAGATGATCCTGCAGTTCCAGATCAGCTACGGAAAGCAAGCTTCACCCACACTTCAGGATACGGTTGGTACCCCACTGCTCGCTACGACTTTAGGAGATGCCACAGGGAAAAGCGACGAAGAACTGGCATTAGACGCAGCTCTCGCCCGTGATTTGGGCAAGAAATGTGTCCGCCAAAGCCAAAGTGTGCTGGCTGAGAAGTATTTCCAGCGATCATTGGAGTTGATGCCCCTGCCAGGTGTGCATCGACTGCTGGACGCGGCCCGCAAATCGCAGCACCACGACACAAAAGAAGGCTCGGCCCCTCTCGTCGCTGCTCCATACGCGAACGGGGCCTCCAGTGTGCCACAACCACGCGAGAAGGCTGCTAAGATCCAGCAGTTAGGAGAACTGGTTCACAAGGCGAATGCAACTCCTCAAGCTTTCGCGATGCTGGACAAGGAGCTGAACAAGCTGAGTCTGATTTCCGATGACGCAGAGTTCGCCTTTGCTTGTCGCTGGGTGGAGTGGCTAGTCGCTCTTCCGTGGGGGGACCCCAACTCTGGACTGCAAAGCGACGACATGTGCGCTTGGAAGCGAAGCGAGTTCCAACAGCTCGATGCGATCGATGCCAGAAGCCTGGAGGCCCGTCGAAGGCAAGCTGCGCGTACCATCCAGCGCGCATTTCGTGAACGCTATGCAGTTCACCTACGAGCTCGAGCAGTAGCTGCAGCTCGAATCCAGGCCGTTTGCCGGGGGAAACTTGCTCGACAACGTCACGAAGCAACCAAGCAGAAGCTGAAAGCGGATCAGGATGAGCGAGCTGCTCAGTCTGCGAACCAGCAAGATGGTACGGGAGTCGAGCTGCCCTCCGAAGTGGACTACGCGACGACCGTCGACCCGGCAATACACCGGAAGCTGCCTCGCCACTATCGCGTCCAGGAGCTTATCACTGGCACGCTCTTGTCACCAAAGCAAAACAATTGCGACAAGGTCGAGGAAGTGAAAGGCGTGGAGAGGAGAATGCGCGTTCTGCAGCTGGTCAGATGCGTAGAAGCAGACGATGTGCTTCCGTACAAGTCAAAGAGGGACAAAGCGCTGTCGCCATTGTTTGTCTGGTCGCGCTGGGGGGTTAGTCTAGACGAAAAGTGCGCGTGCTCGCTGAGTGGACCGTACGAGGAGCAGCAGGACGCTCAACGGCGCTTTGATCGAATTACTCGTGAGGAAGAGAGTCGTGAGTCGTCCGATGGCGATGATTCCCCGGCTGCCGATGCTGTGTATGAGAGTGGATTTGATTTCTTGAGGAGCATCGTGGGAGTTGGAAGCTTCAGCGGCAGTGTCGCCTCTGCTTAGCCGATTGTACACGTACACACACAACCAACAGTGAATATTTACAGACATTGTCAACAACACTGCAGAGCGTGAGTTATCTCGCCAAACGAACGATGACGCTCTGACCGTCCTTATAAAATACACAACGATCACTGGTAAATTGAACTCAGTTGCGTACGAATGTATGGATAATACACGTTGCATCATCACCTATTTCAGTCTTGAAAACTATTGTGCATTTTTTTCATGAATGCTTGTGGTTGTTTGAACACGGGGGTCTAGACAGCAGATGCAGGCAGCTTCACTCCAAGACGCCAAGTTGCTGAACGCGCTCTAGCTCTAACGGCGTGCCGACGATGATGTTCATTTTCATTCGTTCCACCACTGTTATCCCCCCCTCACCCCAGCAGTAGATCCCGTGTCGATCCACCTTCAGCGGACTGGCATCTTACCTCGTTATTCCTGGCGGCCTCTCCAAGAATGAGCGGGGCGGCATAAGAACGTGAGGCTCCTGGACGACGGGGCTTTGAGGTTGGAGGATGTGGAAGACGCTGCGCATTCCCCTAGGTGTCGATCAACGTTAACAGGAGCCTCGCACCACATGCCCCCCCCCCCACACACACTTGAAACCACAGTGCTATCGGTCCGGTGGGTGCTAGAAGCAGCGTCGTCCTCGTCGTGTGTGCTTTCAGCCGCTCGCCATGGGGTCAAGTGCTTCCCGCGGTGGGTCAAGGGCTCCCGCGGACTCCAAGTCCAAGTCGAAGCCCCCCAAGAAGTTCTCGTACGCGGACGTCCGGCTCATGAAGACGTACCTGGCGTCGTTCGTCTACTACGAGAAATCGACCGAGGAGCACCGCAGTGTCGCCGCCCAGCACTGGGACAAAGTGTTCAAGGATGCCCCGCCTCAACGGTCTCCGTCCGTGATGGCGACGACGAACGCGCACCACAAGGAGGCCAAGCACCTCACCAAGGCGCAGAACAACAAGATCACCGAGCTCTACGACGTCTTCTACGCCTACCTCGAGGAGCACGGCGGAGATCTCAAGCACGTCTTCCGGTCGTCCATGCACGTTCGCGGCCGCGTCCTCGTCCACATCAGCGCCGGCATGCGGACGATGCTGGCGTCCGAGAACATCGCCGAGAAGATTCTGGCGCTCACCAAGACGCATCGGCGCTTCGGAGTCAAGCTCGAGCACTTCGACTGCGTGGGTCGCGCGCTGCTCCATGCCATGGAGAAAACGTCGGGCGAGAACTGGAGCCCCGAGATCGACGACGCCTGGAGACGAATGTACTCGCACTCGAGCGTCATCCTCATCCGCACGCAGAAGAAAACCGACAAGCAGACCACCAAGGATTCCAAGCGGCTCGCCAAGGAGAAGGACAAGTTCGCAATGGTTGGCGTCGGCCCCTCCTCGAACCTCGTGGCCACCAAGACCGGCCGCGTCAACTTGTACAAAATCTTCACCTCGATGCGCAGCCGAAGGGAGGCGAGCAAGAGCAGCGCCAAGGTCACCACGGCAAGCGCGAGCGAACGAGAGGTCGGGCCTCGCAAGCCGACAAGCCCCTAGCCAATGCGCAGGGTCCCCGGTGAAAAGTAAACGAGGTCTGAGCAGTGCGCCGAATCGAGATGTATACACCCAACTGGTAATGCAAACACTTCAACTATCAGAAATGTTGTAACAGCACCGACTATGAGTGAAGCACGTACGTGAGGGCGTTTACACTTTAGTCGGACGAGTTGCCGCTACGCCTCCGAAAGCTTCCGTTGGGGCTTGGACGAACAGGTTTTCCCACCGCAAAGTCGTCGCCACGGAACGACGACAGCGACTTCAAGGGCCGAATCGACGAGGCAGCCACGCGGCTTTCCTTGTCACCGTCGTCGTACTCGACTGTGAAAGTGCCATCAGCGTTCGCACGCGAGATCGTTCCCTTGACATACTTATCCTTCCCCATGTATCGAGCCTCGACACGTGTACCAACTCGGTAAGTCTGGCTAGGTTCGGCACTCGCCGACTTGGCTTCACCTTTCGCTTCAGGCTTCGACGACACGTCATCCTTGCTACTCGCACTCTTCGAAGTACTCACCGCCTTCACCAAACGAATGTGTTCGGCGTGGACACCACCCTCGTACTCACCATCATCATACTCGATCGCATAGGTGTCACCAGGGCACACCCGAGTAATAGTACCAGGATAAAACTTACTTCGACCTCGAAATTGACCCTCCACCTTGTCGCCTTCCTTGAACTTCTTCTGCTTCGGGTCAACGTCGCTGTCGCCGCCGCCCTTCTTGCCCAGCGGTCGGATCAGCTCGGACGCCACACCCGTCTCCTTCTCGCCGTCGTCGTAGTCGATGTCGTACGTGCCGTTCAGGCGGCAGCGAGAGATCACGCCCGGGTAGAATTTGCTCTTGCCCTTGTACTGAGCCTCCACGGGTTGACCTACTTTGAAAGCAGGCGTACTTTCGTCTTTTTCGGCATCTGCCGTAGATGTTTTCTTGGTAGATGGAGCTGACGCGAGCGGACGTACGTTGATTGCAGGAACAGCTAATGCTTTCTCGCCATCGTTGAACTCGATGTCGTATGAGCCATTCAACCGGGAACGGGCGACCACACCAGGGGAATAACCCTCTTGTCCTTTGCGCTTAGCTTCAATTGCTTGTCCTTGCTTGAGTCTTGCTTTCGGTTGAGCAGATGAGTCGTCACTCGTCGAAGGTGCGCTTGGTCTTTTCACCAGAGGTCTCTTTGGCCGGATTGGTTCATCCTCGCTTACGACAACGGACTTCTTCATCGGCGATTTTGGGCGTGCGCGAAGGTTTTCACCTGGGACACGCTTTTGCAGCTCACCACTTTCTAGCTCCACATCGCAACTACCATCGTCATTCGCACGAAACACGATGCATTTCATGTAATCCGCATGCCCGCGCAATTTGGCTTCCAGTTTCTGCCCTTTTGCCCACAGCACCTCGGGGGTAGAGATAGCGTCTTCTTTAGGAGATTTCCGCTGCTTCTTGGCCTCCTCTCGCTTAATGTACTTCGAGCCAACTCGTAACTCAACTTCACCGTCGTCATACTCGATGTCGTACAGCCCGCCAGTACGACACTTCTTGATCGTCCCAGCAAAATATCGATCTCGTCCTTGAAACCGAGCCTCGACTCGATCACCAGGTTCGTATCTCGGATCACGATCCTCATCCGAGTCTTTTGCTTTCGGTTTTTTCTTGGCCTCTTCTCCGTCGGACAAGTCCCTTGCCTTGATAACACGAGCTCGCGAGATCTCGACGATGCAGCTTTCCTCGACGTTTTTCTCGTAGAGCCCGTTGTCAAACTCGATATCATACGTCCCATTGGGCCGGGCTCGAGCAATTACACCGATCTCATAGCCTCGTTCTCCCAGCGGAATGGCTTGGATCTCCTCTCCTCGTTGGAAGCGCGGCTTCTTCTCTTCTTTCTTTCGACTGGATCGGGACGAGCGGGAACGCTTCCCTGATTTGCGTCGACTGCTTCGGCGATGATCCGATGAGCTAGAGGAACTGGAAGACGACGAGGACGAGGAACTGGAAGACGAGCTCGAGACGTAGCGCTTTTTCGATCTGCGCTTCCTCTCCGACCTCGACAGCTTCTTGTTGCTTGCATTCAGCGGCCGCCCGCACATCTCACATTCATCCATATCGTAGTTGTTGTCGAACTTACAGTGCAGGCATTTGATGTACCCTTCACCACGTAGCCCAGGTCGCGGCTTAGATGTCTCGCAGATTTCACAGTGAGTCGCCCAATCCGCAATCTGCTGGTGTGCGCACACCCGGCAGACCCAACCAAGCCTGGGCAGAGGTGTCGCGAAGTCTGGGCTAGCGGAGGCATGATCCACGACTCTGGCAGCTCGAGTGGCCACAGGTACCGCCGCATAGCCTCGAGCGGGGCTTTCATGCTCGAATGGATTGGATCGTCCACCCTCCCAGCTACTAAAGTGAGGCGGGGAGTTGTCCGTTGTGTGGCTGTGAGGTGGATTCACCGAAACACTCCTTGCAACTCCTACGTCCGTCATTTCGAGAAAGCGCACGTACGAAACAGACGTCGTATCCGATGGCTTCGCGAGCTGTATCATCAAGAAATGCAGCGTGGTTTCCGGCATAGGGATGCTGTAGTCTCGCAACAGCGTAGCGAACGTCGATCGAGACACAAACCCTGTGCGGTGCGAGTCATACTGCGCAAAAATGTCACCGAGATCAATACCGTTGTTCACCAAAACGCTCCTTCGAGCAGCCACCATGGACCGCATGTTGTCCCTGCGTTCGACATGGCAGAACAGGTTGTGTCAATATGCGTCGCTCATCACTACGCAACGTCCAGCCTTCCATAGTCACATGCAAACACACTTACAACTCCTGCGCGTCGAGCTCGAGGAATCGGCCAAAGGCCACGTAGTCCACCATACCGGACCCAGGGATGCTGAAGAGCTGGCCGATGCTCTGAAGCACGTGGTCTCGGAGTATTAGCCCCATTCTGCCCAGCGCTTCTTGGATCGTTCCCAGGCGCACACCGCCGGCGTACGACAAGTCATACGACTGGAAAAACGGCACCAAGTCGAGGTAGGCCTGCGCCCGCACCATCGCCTCCCGAACTTGCAGCTTCAGCTGCTGCGGCGTGGATACAGAAGAGACGGCCGTCGGGTAGCTCCGAGGCTGCGAGCTGCTCCACTCCGCCGGGCGGTGCGTCCCGTGGGCCGTGGCTGCTCCGGCGTGCGACATCGCCACAGCAGAGTGCAGCACGTAGCTGCCATCGTGCACTGCGTCCATGTGCGCGACCGGACTGATGGGGATCACCGGCGGGTGCCCAGTCTGGTAGTGGATTGGCGACATGAGGACGCCACCTCCGCCGTAGGGCGCGTGGCCGTGCATCACAGCGCTGGGAGACGTCATGGGGCGTTGGGGCGGCTGTTGATGAGGGTACATGATGGGGTAGCTCGACGGCGCGGGGGCGTAGCGGGGGTCGTAGTGGGGGTCGTAGTGGGGGTCGTAGTGGTGCGTCCTGCTCGAGCGTGTCCCGTGGGCAGCTGTGGGCGCCGGCACCACCTCCCGGGAGTGCGTGATGCCCCGCCAGTACTCGGGGTCCAGCGGCGTGGGGCGTCCGTCCGCGTCGTCGTCCGAGTCGGAGCTGTCCGAGCGCGCCAGGTACGCGAGCGCCTCCATCTTCATCGCTTGCTCGGCGGGAAACGCGCTCTGCGGCCCGTCGGCCAGCGCGTCCAGCAAAACCTCCGACCGGTACAGCGGAACTGCCCAAGAATAACGTGCGTCAACGCAGCCAACGCTGGTGGCGGGAAGGTCGCGGGTCGCAGAGCGAGGTGAGCGGCAGCTGCGGGCTGCATCGGGAGAGTGCACGACGCGCTAGCAGGCGCCGCAGCTTGCGCTACGACTCGGTGCGGAGCCCATGTAGCCACGGCCGCGTTGCCGCTACCGCATTCATCGCGACCATGTGTTATGTGTTGGTTTGTAGCGGTTAAATGTTTTAATCCACTTCAACATGAACTTATCAGGCTCCCATCGTAGCGAAAGACATGATATTGACCGTGTTATGGAGCCTGCTGCAGAGCTACAGTGCAGCGACGAGGGCTCGCTCTCACTCGTACAGGATGCTGTAGCCGAAGTCCTTGCGCTCGTCCGCTGCCTCGCGCTTCGCGGAGCGCGAGCGCTTGGTCACGACGGCCAGCACGACCGCCACGAGCAGCAGGACGGCGCCCCCGACCACGTTCAGGAACGAGGCCTGCGCGCTGGCGACGTCCACGTCGGCGGCGTCCGTGGCCAGCAAGGTCGTGGCGGTGGCGCGGACTGGGGCCGCGGTTGGTGGCGCCGTGGTAGTCCTGGCGAGACTGTCCACGAGCTTCTCGAGCTCCTTCTGCCTCTGCGAGTGCTCCTCCGCAAACACGTCCGTGTCCGCCACGAGCTCCTCGCGCGGCGGGCCCAGCGCCGAGCCGTCGGCCAAGAAGTTCACGAGCTGCTCGATCTTGGCCTGCTGCGCGGCGTCGCTGGCCAGGAAGCTCTGCAGCGCCACGACGCCCGAGGGCTGCGCCAGCCTGTCCACCAGCGCGTCGAGCTCGTCCTGCTTGGCCTGCTGGTCCTCCGCAAACACATCGCCCTCGGCCAGCAGCGCGTGGCTCCTTTTGTCCATAGTCCGTTCCTCCGCGATGATCGAGTGGTAGTTAGTTGCTGCGGATCCGTCCTCTGCGGCAGATCCTCGAATGACCAGCTACAACCTTTCACGAAAAGATCGTCTGGATGTCATTCTTCTGGATCGACTACCTCGCGCCAGTGACGTATCTTGCGGACCCCATACTCAGTCCGAGTATGGCGTTCCGAGGCGTGCTACTGCAGCTGGCCGAGGCCGAGAGCACCGCGGGCTTCCGCGTGGTGGCGCCCGACGCGGAGCTGACGCTGCCACCGCGGCCCGTGCCCGCGCGCGAGACGTTCCTGACCAAGTGGAGCCAGCAGAAGCTCGTGGTGGCCGACGGCGTGACGCACAAGCTGCTGCAGGTGGCGCGACTGGCGACGGCGGCGCTGCAGCGCGACGAGCGGTCGCTCCTCTGGGGCGTCACGGCGCCCTTCGCGCCGCCCGAGGGCCGCTCGGTGGGCGCCGCGCCGCTGGACAGCTACGCAGACGTGCCCCAGGCCGTCAAGAAGACGCACGTGCTGACGGCGGCGGCCGGGCGCGAGGACGCGGCGTCGCTGGCCGCGGCCGTGGCGTCCCCCAGCGTGATCGCCAAGGTGGACGCGCCCCCCGGGCTCACGCTGAGAGCCCGGGGGGGCGCCGGTCCGCCCACGAGGCTCTGCTACTGCTTCCACTTCCGCTCCGACTTCGAGTACGAGCTGTTCGCGCGCACGCTTGAGGCCTTCACGCGCATGCAGCGGTACGCGCTGCTGCAGAGCTCGGTGGTGATGGAGATGGAGATCACGCAGGAGCACAAGAAGCGCAAGCTGGAGGAGGGCGCGCGCCTGCAGACGGCGGCCGGCAAGGCCAAGAAGCGGGAGGACCGGCTGGAGGTGCTCAAGGCCAAGCGGGAGGACAGGAAACCGCCACAGACAAAGCCAAAGCCAAAGGTCAAGGCCAAGACGAAGGCCGCCACGCCCCCGAGCAAGATGATTTGTGTTCTGTGTCGCATGCAGCGGAAGCCCGACGCCCCCGATTACCCGAAGCACCCGTTCGTGCTCAAGGATGGTAAAGGTGAAGTGGTGCACATTTGCAAGGTGTGCTTGCAGCGGGTGCTGCAGCAGCGCTTGAAGATGCCGCCGGCCGCGAAAAAGGGCAGCTCGGACAATTACTGCGGACTGTGCGCCCAGACGATGGCAAACATGTCGGCCAAGTCTATCAAGGCGTGTGCACACGAGATATGCACGCGGGTGTATTGCATGTCGTGCATTGACAAGCTGATCGGCAAGGCGCAATCGCACAAGGTGTGGCGGACGAAGAACTGGTTGTGTCCGAACTGCTCGACAGACGACGATGCTGCTGCTCCCAGTGACGAAGCGAACGGTGCTGGGGCTGTTTCGGTTGCAGCTGTTAACTCAGCGGCTAAGCAGAAGAAACAAAAGCGACGCAATGAGATCGAAGATAACACCACAGCAGATGAAGACGGACCAGAACCGCCGAGGCCAGTTAATTTGACTTCGCCGTTGGACATGCAGCCCATTGACTATGCGGTGACATATTTCAAGTTCCTCCTGAAGCGCGAGATAAAGGATGAGTTCGATGAATCGGAGGACGTGTGCTTTTGCTGCAAGGATGGCGGCGATGTGATCGAGTGTGACTGGAAGGGGATGAATGGCGCCTTTGCACGCTGTCCGAAAGTGTACCATGAAGGTACGCGAGCGCCGAAATGACTATTTGAATTGTGCGGTTTACTTACTGTTGGGGTACTGTAGACTGCTTGGGCTACAAAGTGCCAGAGGGCAAGACGTGGGTGTGCCCGCGCCATCGCTGTCAGGACTGCGGCATCATCGCTCAGTACTCTTGCCGCTTTTGCGTCACGTCCTATTGCGAGGTAAGCCGTGACCTTATATTACCGTAGTAGTTCCCCAGTCGTTAGTTGAAAGGGTGTGTTGATTGCAACTGATCTCATATCTTTATCTATTTTGTGATGTAGGATCACATGCCGAAAGAGGTGAGGCAGCTTGGTCACGCAACAAAAGATATTCCCACGTCGACCTACGTTATGTGCCCGAGATGCACCCAGCAGGCCCAGGATGCCTTGAAGCAAAAGAAGATCGGGTTGGATATTCACTCCAAGCTCTTGCGACAACGGGCCGGCAACCGTTGATTTTCTCAGTATTATTCGCAGAGCACAAATCTCTCTCTGAAACAAGCTCTCACGTTTTTCAGCCATGCATTCGAGTTTCTTCTTGTGAACCACGGAGGCAGCACTTGCGAGGTGTTAAGATAAGATGAAGCTCGTGTTAGAGTAGTCCTCCAACAGCGGGTTGTACCTGGATACCACGAAATGAAGAGGTTGTCAGCTACGATGGTGCAACTACGAACGACACTGCGTGAACACGTACCGAGTGATCGTCTTGGTCTTCTGCACGTCTGCAAACTCCTTCAAAAAATCAGACGACTTCACGACCGACACCTGCACACAAGGTAAGTTCAGCTTTGGATTTGGGCGACCCGTATTCGCAGAGTCGACCATACCTCGTCAGGCTGGCGTTGCAGCGCGGAGCAATAGGCCTTCTTGAGTCTGTCAAAGTCCGTGGAAAAGAAGATATCTGCAATTCCTCCTTGCACCAGGTATGTGTCGTGGTCCTTCGTCACACCTGTAGACAAGAAAGAGAACACACCAGTTAGCCTTGTGGCAGGGAGCAACGCAGTATACTCCCGTCATGAGCTCGCACCTGTGACCTTTGACGCAACAAGCGGCGCATTCCCGGCGAAAAGCGTTCCAGACGATGTGGCTGTAGTGCTGAGCGGGTGCTCAATCGCTTTGATCGGCGATTTTTCATCCAGGTTCGGGGCCGGGAGCGCGTCAAAGTCAGCAGCGATGAGATGGTGTTTCGGGAAAGCCGTGCGGAGTGTATTCAGCAGCTGCATGGCGCCCGTAGGGATGAACGCCGAGGTCAGCACCGGGTCGTCTTTGCCCAGCATGCGCCGCACACGCTGCGCCAGAGCGCTGTTGCTCTTGAACGACACGCGCAGCGGCAGCTCGCAGCCGAAGTAGCGGAGCGTCTGGCGGATCAGCATGTCCTTGACCGGACGCGTGGCCTCCTCCAGCACCAGGCTGTCCGTGGCCTCGCCCGCCGCGCTCTGCATCTTGACGACCGTCTCGAGCCATTTGCCGTTCTGCAGCGCCACCTTGTCGTGCGGCAGGTTGTCTAGCACCTCGAGCGCCAGGAAGAAGCACTGGGAGCTCACGGGCGCGTGGGTATCTGCGAAGGTGAGGATGTCCTGGTTGATGACCATGCACTGCTGCGGGTGCGCGGCGGCCACGCGCTGGCGCTGGCGCTCGGCCATCACGGGGCTGATCTCGACGAGCGTGTACTTGGTCTTGGCGTACACGTCGGGCGCGTGCTCCTTGAGGAAGTTGAGGATGTGCAGCGCGTTGGACCCGGAGCCGCCGCCGATCTCGAAGATCTCGAGCTCCTGGCGGAAGAAGGGCGAGCTCAGCATGTAGCGCGCCAGCGCCTGCGAGTAGTGCGGCGCGAACACCTCCACGGGCGTGAGCCAGGCCTCGGGGCTCTCCCTGTACAGCTGCGCCACCACGTTGCGGTACTCGCCGGCGCCCCACAAGTTGCCGAAGTCGATGCCCTGCGTCGGCGCGTGCAGCACCTCGCGCTGCTGCGTCGTGAAGTAGCCCGCCTCCTTGGCGTACAGCGACGCGTAGATGAACTCGCGCGTCAGCACTGCGTCGTCGGCAGCAGCAGCCGTCGCCAGCAGGCGAGGCGCCGGCCGCGACGCTCGCCGCCGAGCCGCAGCTCCCCCGCCCCACACGCCTCGCATGTCAAAAATGAAGTGTGTGACAAGCTATGGGTTTTCCTCCACCCTGAGCCATACAACCCATGGCTCTGTGCTTTATCAACTAGTAAGTGGGTGTTTTAAACTGGATGACTTGGCCTTTGTATGCCGTCATATCCGAGGGGGCCAAAGTGGAAGAACGTAGTTGGCGTGACCATGTCGAAGGCGTGCACGCTGGAGAACGGCGTGCTGAACCTGGCGGTGCTGCGCGAGGACTCTCGGCGCGAGCTGTTCTCGATCCTGGACTCCATGGGCAAGGACATCTGCTTCGTGCTGGACCCGGAGCTCAACGGGCCGCTGAACCACGTGCTGGTGGACGGCACGGCGGTGCTCAAGGACCACGGCGTCAAGGACTTCCACGCGTTCGGGAAGACCGTCAAGACGAGCTGCGAGTTCGTGCTCTTCCTCGTGCGCCCGTCGGTGCGCGCCATGCGCTACGTGGCCAAGTACGTCCGCGACCTGGGGGCGGACAAGGCCAAGAAGCGCTTCCACCTCTACTACGTGAGTCGCCGCACGCTCGTGTGCGACGAGGTGCTCAAGAAGGAGGGCGTGTTCGGCAGCCTGAGCGTGGGGGAGTACAAGCTGGACCTCATCCCGTTCGACGACGACGTGCTCACGCTCGAGCTGGACTCGTGCTTCAAGGAGTTCTACGTGGACGGCGACAAGACCAACCTGCACACCGTCGCGGCCTCGCTCATCAAGCTGCAGACCGTGTTCGGCATGATCCCGCACGTCAAGTACAAAGGCGCCATGGCCAAGGTCATCTACCACATGATGGCGCACTTCCGCCGCGAGCAGGAGGTGGCCGGCAACCCCATCGGCGTGCTGGACCCCGAGATCGACACGCTCGTGCTCATCGACCGCAACGTGGACCTCGTGACGCCCATGTGCACCCCCATGACGTACGAAGGCCTGCTGGACGAGATCCTGGGCATCACGCACGGGTTCGTCACCGTGGACGCCGAGCTCATCGCCGACGACGACGGACCCAACTCGGGCAACAGCAACAGCAACAGCAACCGGGGCCCCGCACAGGTGTCCGTGCCGCTCAACTCGAACGACAAGCTCTACGCCGAAGTGCGCGACTACCACGTCGAGCGCCTCGGCATGAACCTGCAGCAGCAGGCGCGCGAGATTCGCGAGCGCTACGACGAGTTCCGCAAGAACCGGGACGCCTCGATCAGCGAGATCCGCGAGTTCGTCAAGCGCATCCCGGGGCTCAAGCAGAACTATCAGTCGCTGCAGCAGCACATCAACCTGGCCGAGCTCATCAAGAAGACGACGGACTCGAAGCGTTTCCGTGACCTCAAGGATGCGGAGAACCTGGTCCTCACGGGCGAGACGATCTTCGAGCAGCTCGAGGAGCGCATCGGGGATCAGGAGCCGCTGCTTGGCGTGCTGCGCCAGTTGTGCCTCCAGTCTGTGGCCGCAGGCGGCATTAAGACGAAGAACTACACGCATCTTAGCCGCGAG
This sequence comes from Phytophthora pseudosyringae, assembly GCA_019155715.1. Classification (NCBI taxonomy): domain Eukaryota; phylum Oomycota; class Peronosporomycetes; order Peronosporales; family Peronosporaceae; genus Phytophthora; species Phytophthora pseudosyringae. The sequence goes on from JAGDFM010000313.1 coordinate 43,812, forward strand.
CTCGTGCAGACGTACGGCTTCGAGATGATGCTGGCCTTGAGCAACCTGGAAAAGGCTGGGTTACTCAGTCGCCGGGACACCCTGTGGAACGAGGCCAGCGGCTTTGGTCTCGCTCGGAAATCGTTCCGCCTGCTCAACGAGGATGTGGACCCGCGTAACCCTCGCGACTGCGCCTACGTCAGTCGTAGCCACGCCGCTGGTTACGCTCCGCTGTCTGTGCGTATTGTGGAGAGCGCAATTAAGCCCCGTGGCTGGAGTGCTGTGCAGGAAGGCCTGCGTCAGCTGCCTGGACCCTCGGGAGAAGTCTCGCAGACGACCAGTAAGAATTCGGGTGACGACCCCGCAGCACCTGCTGCCGCTTCGAAGCTGGACAACTTCGGCAGTGAGGAGCGCAAGGTTCTGCTCGTGTACTACCTTGGTGGCGTGACCTTTATGGAGATCGCTGCACTGCGCCACCTGTCTCGCCAGCCTGACTGTAAGTTGCACAGTGTCCATGAACCCAACTTCCGGCTGCAGTAAGCTAACTTGCTCGCTTTGATTTTGTGTGTTGCTTGAACAGGCCCCTACGACATCATTGTGGCGACAACAAAGATCGTAAACGGCGACACGCTGCTGAAGACGTGCTTCGACAAGGAGGTGCTGCGCTTCCTGAAGCTGTAACCTAGTGTACCACGTCGGACAAGGCGAGTGAAAACGGCTAACGGCTCAAGGAGGTACAACGTTTGCGTGGGTTTTTAGTTTTGAATATGGTTCTGCTTGCGACAGCAAGAAGCGTGGCAACGTCGTGGAATCGCCACCTCTTTTCCGGCCCATTTGTCTTGGTCATGCTGGAGTTCCAGCTTCAGGCTCCCTCTCATTCCTGCGACGCTCGAGCTTGCAAATATAAATGGCCTCGTCGTAGAATTCAATGGCACTACCGAAGTTGTTGCTGTTGCTGGTACTTGACGTGCTTGAGTCGCTGGAGTACACGGCGATATCAAAGTGCATGGCGGCCGAAGTGAAGAAGACGTGTTCCTTGCTGTGAGTGCACCCTCAATAGTGTTAGGCACGACAAAATTGAGCTGTGGCAAACGGTTGGGGGATACTCACTCACCCAGGCATGCGTTGCTTGTAGGCAAGAAGCACAACGGGGTGGCGTTGGGCCTGCTCCGAGATACTAGAAGTACCTGTTAGCTCCAGCAGCGTCGCCAATAATGCCGAGTGGGATGCCGAGTCGTAAGTGCAATCGGAGGCCACTACGACGTCAACAGGGCGACGTGCAATGGTGTCGTCCAAAGGCTCGCCCCTACGAGTAGTACGAATGAGCAGGTGAGGTCTCCCATCCAAGCAAGTGGAAACCGCTTACCAGCATAGTGCTCGGATATCAAGACGGTTGCTGGCAGTCAACGTGGCTATCGAGTCGTGGTGCTGCGCAGCAGACCGAGCATTGGACCTGATCAACGGCACCACGCTCTCCAGGTCCGTGAGCAGTAGCGAGGACACTTTGCACGCGCTTGCGAGAGCCAACCCCACCGCGCCTGGGCCTGCACCCAGCTCCAGCACATGACGATGCGCTGCGAGCTGCGGCTCGGCCTCGAAGAACGACACCATCGCCCGCGCCTGTAGGATGTCCGAGAGAGAGAGAGAGATGGTGAACGGGAGAGCGCCACCGCCATCATGCACGCACACGATCCAGACTTATTGGAACGCACACAGTTCCAGACGACACCAGCGATGCCGTGCTTGGCCAGGTCTTGGCCGACAACCAACGACGAGGACGCGGCTCGTAGCTCGAGTGTTGTGGAGGGCGCGCTCGCTTGCACGTAGTTGACGCCGAGCTTCGGGCCCGTCGACGACGAAGCCGTTGCATGCTCAAAGAGAGACTCCCTCCAGCTTCCGCTCCACCCGTACATCGCTCCCTTGCTCAGCTCAGCAGGACGAAGAGTCACCTCTCGAGGAGGTGTCAAGCGCCATTTCGAAACACAAATCACGGCATGTATTCCAGCCACCACCAAGCGCTACTAGCTACTGAGTCGCTTCCGGCTCTACCGCCCTCCCTGCTCCACTCTGACTACCTTCTACTGCAAGTGAGGGAGGACTGGACGCGATGCGGCGGAGGGGGCCTCCTCTGGACACATTTACTGCAGCTCCAGACGCGCCAGGTGCAGCGAGCTCACGAGGCCGATGGCCTCGTGGAACGACGCGCGGATGTACTTGTCCACGGGCGGCTGCTGGCCGTACTGGTTCACGCGAGCCACGAACTTCTCGCGGATCAGCTCGAACAGCTTCTCCCGACGGGCGATGCCGCCGCCAATGACGATCACGTCCGGGGACGTGATGAACGTCACGTTGATGCACAGGTTGGCCAGGTAGTGCGCGATCGTGTCCCACACCGGGTCGTCGTCCGTGATGCTGGCCAGGTCGCGGCGGTCCACGCCCGTGCGCGCAGAGATGGAGCCCGAGGCGACCATGCCCTCGATGCAGTTGCCGTGGAACGGACACACGCCCTTGAAGCCGGTCTCCGCGTCCTGTGGGGCGGCCGGCACGATGATGTGGCCGCCCTCCGGGTGCATGAAGCCGTGGATGGCGCTGCCGTTCGTGCACACGCCCACGCCCACGCCAGTGCCCACCGTGATGTACACGGCGCTGCTGATGTCGCCGTGGCCGCCGTACGCCACCTCGTACAGCGCGGGCGCGTTCACGTCCGTGTCGAAGCCGATGGGCACGTCCGGGAACGCGCGCTTAAACACGCCCACCACGTCCGTGTGACCCCAGTTGGGCTTGGGCGTGCTCGTGATGTAGCCGTACGTGGGGGACTTCTTGTTCAGGTCCACGGGGCCGAACGACGCGATGCCGATCGAGTCGAACTTGCGCTCCTTCAGCCACTCCACCACGGCGCCCATCGTCTCGGCGGGCGTCGTCGTGTCCACCTCGAACTTCTCTAGGATGTTCTCCGGGTGGTCCTCGGCGATGGCCGCCACCCACGTGGTGCCGCCAACTTCGACTCCGGCGAAATGAGGCATTGTCTTGATAGTGGGTTGGTTGTCGATGTCGGGATCGACGCTCACAACTGCGTGGGTGGTTGTTTCGAACGGGGCCAAATTCAAAATGGCAGTCGTATCGGGTGGATGGATGCACTTGTTGGCAACAAGCTGTTGCTGACGTACGTGGAGCTGCGTCTATGTCTGTGCATTCCTGAAGTTGGTCTGAATCGCTCCGGCTCTCTCCACTTCAACGAGGATAGATACGCAGCGTCATTCAAAAACAGGCGCGAAAATGACAAGCATGGAGCTGCTGGAGTCGACAGCGCGCTTTTGCCATACAGTACATGTACCAAGGGCTGGCCGGCCCCATCGAAAGCATGCTACGTGCTGTACTGGAATGGATAGATTGCTTGCAACTATTAATACACCGAGTCACTGCGTAGTGGTTGTTGGAGCTCGAGCCATGCGAGCACGATAGGGGAAGGTCAGTAAACTGAATCGTGTTAGCACCGGTCGTCGCGACGCCATGCAGAGGGAGTTTACGAGGCCGTTGGCACCACGCGGCACTCAAGTGCGCGAGACTCAGCTCAACCTCTCGGCCGTCGAGCTGTGGCGAGCGAGCTGCCGATCGACAGCCCGGACTGTCAATCACTGATTGACAATCAGGGCAGCGTGGCAGTGACACGGGTTCAGCAGCAGCTGCCTCGTCCTGACTCATGGGACGTTGGCCGAGCCTCGGGCGGACTGCACCCGGTCCCTCCACGCCAACAAGAGCGACGGGACCTCAGCGGTGCCTCGCCTAGCCGGGTGCAACCTGATTCACCTTGCCACAAGGTGGACTCCCGCCGCGCGCGGGAGTTTAGAATCCATGTGAAGCTGCTCCCAGCTGAGTTTCATTTCCCCGGCGATTTGAGCGGAGGTGGATTGCACACGCCCCCCAGCCAGCCAGCACTCGGTGTACAACACTGTTGCCCTGCTGCCTCGTGCCCTCCGCCAGCTCTTTGTGACGCTTGAACTTGAGTCCCCATCCTCCCCTGACCGGCTCAAAACACCTGGTTGACGTTGCAGCGGCCCAAGCAGACATCCGAGGAGGGATGACACGGATCCGGCCATTTCCAGACGCAGTGAGGCCGGCGGTTGACACCCACGCGCACTCCCCTCGGTCTCCGCCCGCATCCGACTGAGGTCGGTTCATTTTGGAACTTCCCAAGTACCAAGCAAGACCACCGGGGGGGGGGGGGGGGGGGGGGGGGGGGGGGGGGGGGGGGGGGGGGGGGGGGGGGGGGGGGGGGGGGGGGGGGGGGGGGCGGGGGGGGGGGGGGGGGGG